>CAJVPN010001185.1:0-16740 GCA_910592215.1 Entrophospora candida
AAAATTTGAGCTGCAATTTAGTTTCCTTTTTTATAGAATAAATTTCCATTTTTGGTAGGGTTCTGTATATTTCAAAATATAGGATATATTCCTTAAGTAAATTATATTAATAATATATATTAAGAATAATATTTTTCACCTTGCTTAAAAACCTATTTATCACTAACTGTGGAATCTTCAAAAACTTTGAACACAATAATTTTATATAACTTTTTCACTATCTGATAAATTCAAGTTTCCATCATAAATTTTTGAACTTTCACCAGAAATAAGAAGATGCAAATTATTTATTCTTTTAATGGGAACCATTAAATGAAACCATCACAATCAATTGAGTTTCTTCAACAAATAAATCAACTTTATAGATTCCACTCTTAAAATCTAAATCTTCATTGTTGTAATGATTGCCAATTTTATTATCATTGTTAACTTTATTGTGATTTTTTTTTCTATAAAATTTTTACATTTCTTGTATATATACAAAATTATTATTACAAATTTTCTATATTTAGTAATGTATGAACAAGCCAAAATTTTCCCCATCATGCAATAAAAAAATATTATTACTGAATCATCTTTTTATTATTATGGGAATCTTTAGACCTATTTTAAGATTCAGGCATATAGATTCACAAGTAGTAGTTGATTTTAAATAAAACAATTGCAATTTATCCATTTTATCAAAAAACTTTCAAATTGAAATTAATCTTTTAAGCATTTCAAAAAAATGTAACTTTTTGATTTATGCTATTAAACTCGAAACAAATATTTTTTTGGCAGTTGGGCATTTATCTGGATAAAAATCCATTCATCAAATTACAAATTCAATATAAAAACTTGGTGTAATATCTGAAAAAAAAGGGTTAATCTTTCTCCATTATTTTTACTGGAAGTTTAATATCATGTTCTTTAGCATTAAATGGTTGTAGACCTGTTGACATTACAGTCATAACTTCCTATTCTATTTATAATTGATCTTTTCCACATCAACACTCCAAACTATAAATGTCAGATGTTGTTGAATAAATGCCTTCTGTTAATATCTCTGTTGCAATATATGGCAATACCCCCTTTATATTGTTTGGGTTTTCTAAAATAGTATCAACTAAAGCTGACAAGCCAAAATCTGAAGTTATTGCTTCATCATTTTTATTTACCAGGGTGTTATGAGAATGAAGGTTATAATGATAGACACCATTTTCATGAAGTTCTTGTCACTATAAAATATTCATTTGTATTTAACTTCTTTATTTAAATCATAAGTTTCAATAACAATGAGAAATTTTATTTCTAAATTAAAAAAAACGAATTATTAATTAATTTTATAGAATATGTATCATTTTTAATAATATTACCTCCTTTTAAAAAAATATCTAGATTCATTATTTTTTAGCATTACTAGTCTATCTTTGTGACATTTATCCATGTAGCTTTGTATATACACTTATTTGTAACATTTTGAAAGACTTAAAATCATCATAAGGAATCCATCAAAGATAATTGTTGCTCTATATAAGATGTTGCTTTATGTTGTGTGCTTTTAATTATCTTATCAATTTTGTCATTACCATTAATCCAACCTTCTGTTGATAACGTGGATCACACATTTGGCATCATGAATAATTTGTATTACATCTATTACAAGTTGGATATTTACCATGATTTTCTTCCCTTTTATCTAAATATTTATTGCATTTAAAAGGTTTGGGGGCTATGGTCATTTACTTTCATTTTCAAGTTGTGAATTATTACTCTTTTTATTATTATGTTTAGCGGGATGATAAAAATTTAGTGAAATCGGAAGTTTTCTTAATAGTTGCATATACCAAATTTATTTAATATTAGTATTAGAATTGATGACGGACTGTATTTTGTACCTATTATTATTATTAAAGCGGAGGAAACAGTCATTATGAAAATGTTCATAGCTGCAGAAAATCGCTGATCGAAAATTTTGGAGCGAACTCAAACGATTTGTTAACACGTGTCAGATCATCGTCATATATATTATAAATTTATAATTTTTTTTACCAAGTCAAAAATAAAATATAATAAAATATGAATAGAAATCAACCAAATCAACCGCGAGTACAAAATGAAATAATGTTGTGGTATAAAAGTATTCCACCTTGTACAAGATTTTTATTTACAAGTTTTATTTTAATAACTGTGACAGGAAATTTCAGAATAATCAACCCATCCTACTTTGTGTTCTATCCTAGAGAAGTATTTTCACGCTTAGAGGTAAGTAATTTATTTATTGGTAATATGATTACGAGTATATTAATTATTTGCTTCATTTCAAATGATAACAATTATTGTTTTTATTAGATTTGGCGATTATTTACGAGTTTTTTCTTTCAATTGTTTAATTTGAATGGAGCAATACAGTTGTATTTTTTGTATACATATTCAAGAGAAATGGAGACAACAAGATTTGGTGGTAGAACAGCAGATTATGTGTACTTCTTATTGTTTGAAGGTGTATCAATACTCGTATCCTTCTTTATTTTTTTATCTATTATATTATTTCCCTTATTCTGCCTGAATTCTTCTTATAATTACAACAAGTATTCAGTTCGTTCCAAGGGATAAATCAAAAGAAAAATAAATCATCATCAACATTATTTTAATATTATTGATGTTGTTATTGATGGATTTCATTATTAAAAAAAAATTTTTTCATTGATTTTGAAATAATGATCTATTTTTCAATATATATAATATAATATTATTTATTCTTAACCCTTGATTTAACTCTTTTATTATAGGTGTGTGCATGGTTCAAAGAATTAATACTACTAAACCAAAGTTTGGTAATGTCCATAATATATTTATGGTCTCAATATTATAGTGATAGAATTGTGAATTTTATATTTGGATTAAGATTCCAGGTAAATTTATTTATTGTAAATTTATACATACTATTAATAATAATAATAATAATAATAATAATAATAATTACTTAAATGTATATCTACGAATGTTTGTAGGGGAAATATTTTCCATATGTATTGGTAGTATTTGAAGCATTACAGATGGGCGGTGGATTACCATGGGAATCAATAATAGGATTATTTACAGGTCATGCATACCATTACTTGACTGATACTTATCCTGCAAATGGTGGACCAAGACTCCTGACTACTCCAGGATGGCTCTATTCGATATTCCCATTATCATCTACACCAACTTCAACGACTTTTGGTACAGCATATCCTGGTAGACTTAGTCAACAACAACAACAATCTTCTAGAGTTGGCGGAAATCCTGCTAGTGCAACAACGACAAGATCATCAACTAGCTGGGGAAGAGGTCGCAGATTAGATCAATAATAATCAATCAATCAATTAAATTTTTTTGTAATAATTTGTAATAATAACAATAATTAATAATAAATTTTTTTTTTCAAAAGAACAATTACATAATTTGTATATTTTATTTTTTTCAAATAAAAATGCTAAATTGGGCAATTCCATTGTTAAAATGAGAACACACATGTTAATCAATCTTATTTACTGTGCAATATTATCATAAAAAATAAATTAAAAATTTTTTTTTAAGCAAAATGGCAGAAACCACACAAGAATTTACGCTTTTAGAACTTGCAAAATATAATGAAAAAGAATTATATCTCTGTATCAAAGGAAAAGTTTATAATGTTACAGGATTTATTAAGGAGGTGATTATAAATTTATAAATAATTAATTGAAAATTATATTTATTTTATTAATATGATACGATTATTATCAATAATAGCATCCAGGAGGAGAAGAAATTTTACGTGAAGTAGTAGGTACAGATGCAACCCAATCTTTTGAAGATGTCGGACATTCTGATGAGGCTCTAGAGCTTTTGAAAACTTTTGAAATTGGTGTGCTAAAGGAATGGTAAATAATTATTAACGATGGATTAATTATATTAATATTAATAGTTAATACAGGTTAATTTATTAATTCATTAAAATCAATTTAATAGATGAAAATCCGTTAATTAAATTTATTATTGTTATTATTACTGTTATTATTACTGTTTATTATTATTATTATTATTGAATTATTTTGTTACTATTATTATTTAAGATGAGTTACTAAATGAACTTATTACGTTTTAAGAAACGATAATCATTTTATATTTTTCTCATCCTTAATATCAATATTAAATAAAAGTTCGAATCACATAATTTGTAATGTCTAGCAATAATATTGAAATTACATTATTAAAAAATAAACTTGAATTGCTTGAAAGAAAGGTTAGAATAAATAAAGAATGTTATTAATTCTAATTTTCTCTCTCTCATACATATATATTTTCTTCTAAAGTTAAAAGAGTCAAAAGTTTTGAATAATGAATTATCAACATTAAGGAATAAATCTGTAATTACTTATTATCATTTATATATATTATTATGGATACTTTATTGATTTTAACATTTTTTACCTCCTCCTCTAATACATACTTTTAGACAATATATCATCAATTAACAACCAATTCAAATATATATTTTTTGGTAGAAGATCGGGGAAAATTAAAAGATAAAGAAAAAAGTAAAGAAGATCCAAATCAATAATTATTTTTCTCTTGATATCTTCTTTCTCTTAATCATTATCATTCTTCTTTATTACATATTATAGAAAAACATGATGAATTGGAAAACGAAATAAGAAAAATCAAGAATTTATTAAATAAATAGGTTGGGAAGGATTGAATTTTATTTTATTTGGCAAAATAAAAGCCCCAAGAAAAATCAAATTATTAATAAAATCATTTAATAAGAAAACTTTGTTATTGAATTAATTTTTTATTGAAATTTAAATTTAATTAATTTAATAAATATATTGACATACACAAAAAGTTTTTTCCATTTCAATTTTAATGATTGGAACTGTAGAGGCAGAAGAATTTGAGCTGCAAACCTTTTTACCCCTTTACCCTCACATTCCTCAAGTGGAAACTGGTGGAGATAGAAGTAAAAGTTGCAACTACAGGAAAACTCTTACCACACCTACCTCAGTTACACTAAATCAACATGTTCTTTTATTTTGATTGGGTAGAAATGTGGTTATCTTATACCCAAGTTAAGGAGAATTTAATGTAACTGAGGTGGATGTGGTAAGAGTATTCCAACTACAGTGTGACACAATGATAATTACCACTAAAACTCTGTTTATGGTCTTAACTAAAGTCATTGTGAAAGGTGCACCAGTATCACATTTGCTACCATTTTCACACTTTGTAAGCTCATCCCATTTAGGTTCAGCTATATGATTGGGATCTGGAATGGTTTCAGATACACAGGGAATTTGTCAATTCAGGTGAACATTACAATCTCGGTTGCTTTTAAAGTCATCTTTGCTGCACTTGGGGCATGGAGGTAGCATGATAAATATAAATACAAGGGTATATGTTCAATTGCTATGGTTGAGTATCTGACTTGGATATTTATATTACCTGTTGATGTGGTGGTTAAGTATATTACTTGGATATCTATAGTATGGATATTGTGAGATAGTAAATCATGGACCAATTAATTGTTCCAATTATTGTTGATCAATCAGATTGAATTTACTATGGCAGTTGTAAAGAATTTGTAAAGAACTGCTATAATCATGTGGTTATCCACAAAAATATCCGCAATTTTGCGCAGCATCATGAGAATATCCAATTTAATTGGTGGGTTGGTGTGTTTTATCCTTATTTAGAAATCGATTTGGCGATTGCGGATACTTTTTGTGGATAACTACATGATTATAATTGCTATGAACAAATACTTTAATTGTAGTAAAAATATAAGTTATCTTTTTATTTCTTAAAAGTAATATTCTATTTATAATAATAAAATACAGATAGATGATAATCTTATCTATCCAAATTATACATGAAGTCGAAATTAAAACCCCAAAGTCGAAATGTTTCGACTTGAGGCAACTACATATATAGTAAAAATCAGTTTCGACTTCATGTATAATCCAAATGTTTCTAAACTTAAATAGTAAAAATAAATAAATAAATTGTTTGACTTGGACTATTGTGAGATCAAAATCCACGTCTCACACAAATTTCTAGATTTAGTTAGAATAGTGTTTTATTTTGTTTGTATGGCAGTATCTGAATATCTTCTGAAAAGTTTAATTCCAACTGACTTTCCTTTTTATATGGTAGTAATAGCGCTTAAGCTATTAATCTGTTGTAGGGCAAGTCTTACTTCCCATCTGGTAATGTTTTCTTTGTTATCTGCCTGAGCCAGCACATCCCAAAGATATTTACCATACTAAATATCCGCCTTGGTTCTTTTTTGGCTTGTCCATTACTTATGTTTTAGGCCCAGTATCTGGACTGACTGCCATATAAAAAATTTGGTATGGAAAATGTACGGAAAAATGCATTTTAATTTTTCTGGTAAAATTCCGTACAAATTCAATACAGTTTTCCGCACCAAATTTTTTATAGGGCTGCACCTAGCTAGGGTTTACTTCTCTTAGGCATTGGCCTAAGCTAAATAAAAATAAAGAAAAAAAATTAAAAGAAATATACACACACAACTATACTTATCAAAGGCGTCTCCCCGGTATGTTAGTATTTAATTAATTATTTAGATAGGTTTGATGAGTGAATGGTTTATTCCACTGGTGAGAGTTTAAGTTAAAAGATATTTATGTTTGTATTTTATTATCAAGATATTACAGTCAACCCACTCTAAGCGCACTTCCCTTGGGAATGTGTATTGGCAAATGAACTCTATTTTATGACGAAAAATGGCAAATGGAAATGTAATTTCCTCAAAAATTTGATTTCAAAAAAAAAATCATTGTGCATTGATTTGTATGAAAAATGGCTCATTAATGTTCCTAACCGAAAATCTAAACTCGATAAATCGGACGCAGCAATCAATTGTTTAAAGTACTTTATAATATAAATAAATGTCCGACTTATCGTGTTTAGATGTGTATTCGAAAATCAATTTATTCAAGTATATTTGAATATATTAATATATAATTTATTTCGTAATTATTTCGGATACTTGTATTTATTTTGAATATAATCATTTGTTATAAATGATTATCGATTGATAACAAATAGTATTAACTTATTTATAACTTATCCTACTATATAACAAACATTTTTTCAAAGATAATAAAGATAAGGAATTTGCAGAAAATTTTTCCTAATACTTCAATTGTATAAATCATTTTTGAAATAAACAATCAAATTGATGATGTCTAAAAAGGAAACTTTATCAATTAAAGAACAAGAAAAAATTAATAATAGTTTGTTAGAATTTATACAAATATCTGAAATGATGAGCATTCAAAATAATTACAAGCACCCGAAATAATCACGAGTATCCGAATATCTGAAATAATTACAAGTATCCAAAATAATTACGTGTATCCGAAATAATTACGTGTATCCGAAATAATTACGTGTATCCGAAATAATTACGTGTATCCGAAATAATATTCGAAATTCGTGATTTTGGATTTACGAATGCTCAAATATGGAGTTATAATTACGGTTAGGAACCCTATGGCTCATTCGATAGATTAAAAGCAGAACTTTTTATTAATTATTACTATACTTTAATACAAAATGCTTTTACTATTGGTTTTAATTATAAACCAACGTCTTGATTTTTTGATCAAATTAAACTAATTAGAAATAAATCAAGGAGTTAGGTCTCTTTATATTTGGTAACCAGTTATCAAATAATGGAATTAAAGTCAAAATTTTCAAGGTCTGGGACAAAACCAGTAGATAAATTGTAGTAAATCACATGATTTCAACTGTGAACTCGTTTTCTCCAACAATTAACTCTTCTATGAACCAAATCGTCTATTTTGTTCAACTTATTAATATTGAAAGAGATATTTGAGAATGAAATGCTCGTAATATGATATGTTTGTCAGGTAGATGTATTCCTTTTATTCTAACAATGTAATTGCAAAAAAAAAGCAAAATCCAACCCTATTGTGCATTTAAAAGCTAATTACTCGAAAACTAAACATCAAGTTCAGTTATAAAATGATTTAAAATAACTTTGAAAAACAAAGCTTTGTTTAAATTTTATTTGAAACGAATTGGTTGTTTTCTAGTAAAGTTACAAAGATTTTCCAACAACAATAATTTTCCAGTTTTTTTTAAATACACTGTATATAATACCTTTGTTTAATTTTCAATTCTTTAATGAAACTTGGATGGAGTAGGAATCTGGTAGAAATATCGCAGTGATAAAGACGGAGATATCGAAAAAAATTGCTTCTTTTTTCAGAAGAAAATGGCTCATTAAATGATGGATATATAAAAATTCGCATTCATCTAATCATTATATTACATTTTCATAATTTGGCGTGATCAATAAAGTCAAAACAAACAAGCACAAGATGGCTGAGAAATATTCATGAAGCTTTAGCTGAATTGGTTAAAGAAGTTTACAAAGAACTTATTCAAATCATGTCTATAGTCCCAAGGTTTATTTGCTTCAAACTAAAAAAGATTATGTTTTTTTTCTTATTTTTTTTTATCCATCAATATACATACATTTCTGTACAGAGTTTGATGAAATTAGTGTATTGAATTTAACGCATACAAATAAACCATTTAGGATTATTTTTACAGCAAGTATTCTATAAACAAATCATTCTCTATTATTTTATTAATTTTATAATTACATATTTTACAAAAGATAAAAAATCTAAGAAATTATAATCTAAAAAAATAAATAATAATAAAAATATTATATAATCAATAATAATAGAAATAAAAGTTCTATTTAATAAGAAATATTCTATGTTTGTGCACATATACACATATTTTTACTACTTCTTTACTAATCTATACACCTCACATTCTTCTAATAAATGTACCTCTCTGTTATTATTTTTAAGATTCAAATCATCTTCATAAATAGCCCAATGATAATAATAACAATAAAGTTCATTATTAATGCTATTGCGTAGTTGTAAATCACCAAAATCTATGAGAACTTCATGAAATTCTATATTATCTTTAGCAATTTCATTAATTTGACTGTTATGGGTTATTGCATATTTGATATCTTCAACTCTGCTCAATATTGAATTACTAATTTGATTTTCATCAATCTTGAAAATAAAGCTTTCATTTGTTTCAATATAGTAAAATTCATTTGGTGACCTTTTTTTTAAGTTCCAACAAACTGGATTGTAACCACCAACCAGCTCCCCTGTATCCTTAATTTTCATTATAACTACAGTTTGTTCAATATCATAACATTTATCTTGAAAAACTGATTTAGTAAATCCATCTTGACTCCCACAAAAAATCAATTCAAATTCATAAGGGATATTGTTTTTATTATATATGTCAATTTTTTTATCTATCCAACTGGAAATCAATGATTTCAATTTTAAATGTATTAGATTTTTTTTCTTTGTTCTTGGTTTTTTTTCAATTACTAAAAAACTTGATTGCCATTTATCATCACCATCATTATAATGCTGAATAATTTCTTTAAATACATCTTCATGAAAAACGTTTTCATAAGGTTTGATTTTATCATAAAAATCATTTATTGATATATGATTAAACCTTATTAATGGGATAATATCTTTTAAAATATTTTTTATTTCAATCAAATTATCTTTTTTTAAAATACTCTTAGTTTCTTCCTCTTCTTCGATATTTTCTTTTTTAAATTGTCCAATTCCCCATTTAATAACATAATCCCAAATCTCAATCTCATCCAAATCCAAATCATTTCTTTTTAATATAGATATAAGTATTGATTTTTCAATTGTTGCAACTTCATCAGACTGCAAAAATAACTCTGGTTTTACATCAAATAATATATCACAATAATCTTGAAGTAAAGTGAATGATGATGATATTGTTGATGATGATTGATCATGATCAGATGAAATTTTATACAAATAAATTATATTTTGTTGAATCCATTCTTTTTCTTTTGTAATTAGATACTCTTGTAAATCATCTATTAATTCATTAAAGTTTAATTCATCACATGCTTCAAGTAATTCAAAAATTTCATTTGCCTCCAAATTATCTATATTAATTATTCCATTATAAATATACCTTTTTTTTTATAGAATAATATATACAATTTATATATATGTAATCAATTTTTAATATAATAAATAAATAAAATAAATAAATAAATAATAAATAAATAAATCAAATCAATCTTACATTAAAAGAATTTCAAATACTTTTGGAGAAATATTTTCTTTTACAAACAAAATAATACCATCCTCAGATCTTTTCATCCAATTATTAGATAAAGCTGCATTAAAATATGAAGATCTTGCTTTTAAAATATTGGAATGAGCTTTAAAAATTTTAACATCATCATAATCATCACCAACTCTAATTTCTACATCGTATGAATCTGATTTATACAACAGTGTTTCTAAATCGATTAAAAGTTTATTAATATGTTTTAATGGTAAAACATCTTTTTTGGAATTTATAAAACTATTAATTAATATTGTTATATTTTCTAGAGATGAAAAACTATTAGACATTTTTGAAAATATTTATGTACGGATTTGAAAGAAAAATTTTTTTGTCAATGTTACACACCGCACATTGTCTAAAAAAAAATTATCCAATTAATCAACTCAAACAATATTCACTGCGTGTAACATAGAAGAATGAATGAACCTCCAATAATTATTCAACACGTCATTAACAAAAAAGATTAAGTTAACCAATAATACTAATCCACATATCAGCTATATACAATTTTTCAAAAAAATATTTAAACGGTACGGTAAAAAAAAAATTTTTTTTCTACAACTTTCTAAAAATTTACATTATTATTATTTAATTTAACAAAAAAATTTTAATTTTAAAAAATTTTTCCTTGCGAATTTAACTATTTAATAAATTGGCTTATATACAATTTTTTATATATTTTTAAAAAAAGCCATTTTATATAAAAATCAAGATGAAGTATCGTATTCATGTTGTAATTGCCTTTCTTTTAGTTTCAGCCATTAACGTTTGTAAGGCGGCTGAAGAAGAAGCCTCAACTTCTTCTTCTTCACCTTCACCTTCACCCTCCAGTTCACCTGTAATAGAAGTAGAAAGACCCGAATTCAAGGTATATTTATTTATGTAAATAATCAAAAATATTATTATTATTTATATAAATAATAACAAATCATTGACTATCATCATCACCATAAAAATTTTTTATATAATTTAGCCAACAACAATTGAAGCACTATTTTTAGAACAATTTACAAATGATTGGTTGAAACGATGGTCACCAAGTGAAGCTATTAAAGAGACAAAAGGCGGCGGTGAAGTGTTTAGCTATGTTGGAAAATGGGATGTCGAAGAACCAACAGTTTTTCCTGGAATCAAGAATGATTTAGGATTAGTAGTAAAATCTGCAGCTGCACATCATGCCATATCTGCTCTTTTAGATCAACCTTTAGATAACACTGGCAAAGATTTAGTCGTTCAGTAAGTAAAAAATTATAATATTATGTGATCTGTGTATTCTTACCATATCAATCGGATCAAATTTAAAAAAAATAATTAAATTGATCGTTTTTGATTAATTGATTAATTCAAAATCAAAATCAAATCGTTTATTATATAGATACGAGGTTAAACTTCAGAATGGACTTGAATGTGGCGGAGCATATTTGAAATTGTTGACGTTATCCGAAAAGGGAATTCAAGCTGAAGAATTTTCGGATAAAACACCATATACAATTATGTTTGGACCTGACAGATGTGGAGGTACAAACAAAGTTCATTTCATATTTAGACATAAAAATCCTTTAACCGGAGAATACCAAGAAAAACATATGACTAGTGCTCCTAGTGCTAAAATAACTAAACTCAGTACTTTGTATACTCTTATCGTAAAGTACGTATTACATGAAGTGTCAAATAATTGATATTATTATTATTCGAGTATTTTATATTTACAATATATATATATATATATTGTATCTGTAGACCTGATAATGATTTTGAAATTCGTGTTAATAATGAGACTACAAAAACTGGAAATCTCTTAAAAGATTTTGAACCTGCAGTTAACCCACCACAGGAAATTGACGATTCAAATGGTAAATTATTATTTCGAAAAATTTTTTATTTACTTTTTAATTTAAACATTTTAAATTATTATTTTTTTTTAGATAAAAAACCTGATGACTGGATTGATGATCCAAAAATCGATGATCCAGGTTAGAATTGGAATTAATGAATAGAAATAAAATGTTTTCCTTAATTGTATCTTTTTGTTTAATTATTATATTAACACATGTAAAAATAATAAATATATATGTATTGATTTTTTTAAATAGACGCAAAGAAACCCGATGATTGGTATTTTTTTAAACTATTAATAATATACATTCAATGTTAAATTTTAATTATATATCTAATAACGACAATGAATATTTATATATATATAGGGATGAGGATGCACCGTATGAAATAGATGATGAGGATGCAGTAAAACCAGAAGGATGGCTTGACAATGAACCATTGACAATTCCTGATCCAGAAGCCAAAAAGCCCGATGATTGGGATGATGATGAAGATGGTGATTGGGTAGCACCAACCATAACAAACCCCAAGTGTGAGGAAGCTCCAGGTTGTGGTGAATGGGTTAGACCAAAGAAAAAAAATCCCGATTATAAGGGTAAATGGTTCCCACCAAGAATTGACAATCCTGCTTATAAAGGTCCATGGGCGCCAAGAAAAATTCCAAATCCTGATTATTTTGAAGATTTAACTCCTTCTAACTTTGAAAAAATCGTAAGTTTCAATGAACCCTCAAGGACGAGTTTATTATTTATTAAATATTAAATATTAATTTGGTTCTTTTAGGCTGCTGTTGGTTTTGAATTATGGACCATGCAAAACAATATTTTATTTGATAATATTTATATTGGACATTCTATTGAAGATGCTGAAAAATTAGCCGAGGAGACATGGTCAATAAAATACGAAATCGAGAAGAAAGCAGAAGAAGCACAAGTACCACCAATCGTTGATACCGATGTAAGTATATTTTATAAGTGTTTTATCATATAAATTTAATCTATCAATTCATTAATTTATTGATGTGTGTATACGTAGAAACCAACTTCATTCACCGAGGATCCTTTCAAATACTTACAAATACACGTAAACGAATTTATTAATATATTATTCGAAGATCCTATCGAAGCAGTCAAAACTAAACCTGAAGTTGCAGGCGGTCTTGCAGCAGCAGTTCTTTTCCTTTTTTCACTAATTGGAATTTTAATGAGTTTATTGGCACCATCCAAAAAGGTAAATATTATTAGTTCTTTAAAGATTGAATAAATTTTTTAAAAAATATATAACTAATCATTATTATCATTAAAGAAATCTGGTCTTCATAAGAAGAATGATGAACCAACACCTGATGATGTGGACGGTGATGATAAAAAAGAATCATCTACTGCAAATACATCAAAAACTTCAAAGAATGAAGAAGAAGAAAGTAGCAGTAGTAGTAAAGATGGAGAGAAAAGTAAAGCTAGCAGGAGATCGGCAAAGAGACCTCCACAAGACAATTAAGTGGCTAATTAATTAATTAATATAATCAAAAAATAATTCTTTAATTAAGTTTACAATTAAAATAATTAAAATCATATACATTGAATATATCATCATCATTTATTATTATATTACCATTATATTACCATTATTACTACTAATTAATACATTTGAATATATATACAAAAATTTACACTTACATACATACATCCATCCATTCATACATAGATATTATTATGTATGAATAGATGTTTTTAAAATAGTTATTCTTTTTTAATATAACAATTTTCACACACACACACACACACACACACACATATATATATGTTAATGGACATTTTGGTAGGATTAAAAATTTTTAACTAATAAAAATTTAACTAAAAAAAAAAAACACTGATTAATTGATGTCATTTATCCATTTGTTGATTATATATGTTTGATTATATATTTTGTTTTATATCCCAAATATAAAATATTAACAAAGCCCTTTTGCGACTTGGTGGTTTAATATAAAAAGAATTTATTTTTTTCTATAGATTACTCAAAACAATTATCTCTATTATAATAACAATGATTTTAATAATTTTAATTTCAAAATAACCAAAAGGTTCTCTTCAAAAGAAACTTTTAATAAATTAACTAGAGGACTCTTCGCGAACTTCTTCTACATCCAAGATATCTGGAAAGTATTGATCTAAGATGAGTTCCCACAAATTGACATTACACCATTTCTCTATATGAAAATCCAGACTCATATCCCTTAATGATAGTAGCATGCATCGCAAAATTCACCTAATCTATTTCGTGAACATTATCTGTCTAGATTGCATCATCATTATTTTTCAAAGATCATATATTTTTGTTTTTTTTGCAAATGGTCAATCAAATCTTTCAGAATTTCGGAAGTTCTGTTCTTTTACAATTACGAATTCTTTGTAAATCTTTTACCATTTGCATAGAAATAATTATCTGAATCTAGAATAAAATTATGACGCCATATGTTCTGAGGCATATATTCATATAGCAAATTCTCTATAAACTTTTCAGTAGATAGGTACGTACGCCTTTCATTTTTTTTAAAAGCATTTATACAAGCATTTAACATTGGGCTTGATCTTTTATACATTCTAACCACAGTAATTTCACAGGAAGAGATAGCACTATTGCCACGCTTAATGTTATCACTGGTATCACTATCAAAGATTTTCATCGTTTTTATTACCAAATTTTTGTTGTCTTTTAGGAAAAAGTTTTTTCTGATCCTAGAGTTAAGTATTTTATTATTATCTTGAGATAGCAATGCATGAAAGTATGAGCCTCCTGACTTATAAATGTTTGATACTTCTACTTTGTTGTCTGTCCTATTCGTCATTATTATTAATTGAACGATCACTCTAAACAGAGGAGATACTACTTCTTGGTGTCTAGAAAAAAAAAAGTCAAAATCTTAAACTTATTATATGCAAATCATAATGTAACCATCCAATTATTAGTTAGTTACATAGGTAGTTAAAGTAGTAATAATCATCCAATTTATCATCCAAAGGAATCTGCTGCCTCGATTATCTTTTTATAGGATTATAATAAATATCGCTTCATAGGACCTATAAATAGATGGATAAATAAATAGTTTATTATATTAATCAACCAATTGTTATTATTAATATAATTATAATTGCAAAGCTGTGCTTCTACCACAAGTATTGGAATAAAGTTTTGCAAAAGATATTATGAATATTTTGGCCTGAGGTATATTGACTAATGCAGGAATAAATTTCAAAGAAGAGTAAAAGTTAAGGATACCGGCTGCAACTTTTGATGATGGTTGTTACCGCCTTTACGACCATTTTGTCTCCTTTTTTGGGTTGCGACATGGAACGCTAGTAAAAATAAGAAAGAAATTAATTTGTTTATTAGGAAAATAAATGTAATTCCAACCTAATCACTGTATTAACTTCTTCAATTGTATGTTTAAGTTTAAAGTGGGCATCATTGGGAAGCAGTCTCGATTCCAATATTAATCTATTGACTTTATTAACTACTAATGTGAGTGACAATTTTTTTTGTATAATATGCTTTATTATATACTCTGTGTTAACCATGGCCTATATAATATATATGGGAGATATTAATTATAAATAATGCACTAATATTTCTATAAATCATCAACTAAACTAACAACCAATTAGCCCCTTTGATAGCATCATCAGCTAATCTAAGTTCAGCTGTAGCCTCATCTACAAAATCAGCATGTCCTATAAAATTCAAAATAATATTCAAATTTTCGATATTATAGTCATAATATCTATCTATCTTTACCTGGAATATTGAATGGATAAGATTTTTCTTTGGTATTTTGCAAAACGAGAGTTATTGGCATGCCTTTTATATTAACACCATGATCTCTTTCTAATATGTGTATCAGTAACATTCCTATATAAATTATTATTATTGTACTTTTTATCTAAAGTAAAAATAATGTTAATAAAAATAATGCTACTTAACCTGTTTATCAACATCCCAAGCTCCAGGATTATGTGTTTCATATATCAACATATCAACAAATGATGTTTTTCCATGATGTACATGACCCACAATAGCAATATTTCTCACTAATTCATCACATCCACCAAAAATCTTATTATTATTATTAAATGTTAATTTAAAATATGAACAAATTCTTATCATGTAATAATACTACTCTTTTTTGAATTTAATTTCAGGTAAACCATTTATTTTCTTGAATTTTTATTTTTATAGGTTGAACTATTGGTTCAGATAGGGGCCCCCTATCTGAACCAATAGTTCAACCTAGTGTTCCATGTCGCAATCCAAAAAGGAAACCAAAGTGGTTGCAAAGGTGGTTGCAATCAGGTGTCGCAACCATCACCAAGAATTGCAACCAGCATCTATAATAGGGGCTGAGTGTCTTCTTCTTGAATCAAAGTTTCAGCTTCAAGACTATAAACTTCTTTAGCACTTGGATGACATTTCTTGTCTTCATGAAGTACAACCTGATTTAAAGGAATATCTGAAACAATTTAATCCCCAGCTAACATCAGTTGGATAGATATAAATAGTAGAGATTTTTGAAAGATATATACATGCACACATACAGTACCTGGAAGAAAGTATCCGAACGCAGTTTTTCGAAAATTCCGCAAAATATTACATAATAAAAAAATAAAT
>CAJVPN010001186.1:0-16737 GCA_910592215.1 Entrophospora candida
ATGTGGGAAATATTTGCAGGTCATCCACCATTTGATGATAGAGCTCACAATCATTGTTTGATTTTTGATATATGTGAGGAAGGTTTACGACCACCAATATTACCTGAAATGCCTGATTATTATGTGCAAATGATGCAGAGGTGTTGGGATGTGGATCCATCAAAAAGACCAACTATTAGAGAGCTTTGGAGACTTGCTAGAAATAAATTCAAAGAAATTATTAATGATGATAATAGTAATAATAATGCTACTAGTAGTGGTAGTAGTGCTTCGCAACAAGCACACAAATCACATCCAGATGCATATCATACAAGTAGAATATTAGACAAAGAGATTGCTAAATCTAAGAGCTTTAAAGTTTATACAAGTAATGATACTTCGTCATATAATCTTGATCTTGGTTTTAACTAGAATGTTTACAAAGATAATAAAAATTTCATTATTAATCAACTGGAAATTACTAATAATATTAATTAATTAATTAAACATTAGATTCTAGTAATAATTGTCAAAAGAAAGAATCGATTTAAATTTCACTATAAATTTATTATTACGTGTATTACCTTTTATTTATCTTTTTATTTTATCCTATTTTGTTTCTTAAAGCTAAATTATAATAATGTTTTGAAATAATAAACTTTTTATAGTTTTTGATTCTTGTTAAATGGTGATATTGCGAGGTGTCACTTTGGTTAATTCTGGTTTAACTATTAAGACTACTCTACTCTTGTCAGTTAATTCGGTGTTTGTCAATTAATTAGTTTACAAATTTACTTTGGTTTCCTCTTTCTTGTACTTGGACGAATCTGTGAGCGCATTTAATGGCACCAGATAACTGTAATTAAATAAAGACGGCCCTTTGCAATGCTATAAAGTTCCTTTTATTCACTTGTGATCGATTTGTTTCAGTTGTTTACATTTATTGGCCGATTGCAAACTCGCTTTGGTTTACTTGCTTAACAATCTTACGTTTACAATTACAATAATACTACCATTTCCGATTAACCCTTAGACGGAAGATATTTCATTAACACCCGTTAGTTAACCAGCGTTATATACTACATTAAACTACTGTAAATTTTACCAATCAATTGATTTAATCGATCAACTGATTTTAATATTGGTTCCTAATAAAAATCGTTGACCATTAATAAATTTGACCCTATTAAAGATGAATACATGGATATTATGATATTATTTCTACACATTTTAATCAGGTTACCTTTCTTTCGGGTAAATCAATACAATATAACAAACCTTTGGGCTAGACAAAAAAAGGAAATATGTCATCCGTGTGGATTAATTATAAAAATTTTTTTTAATAAAAGTAATAAAGTAATAAAATAAACAATATTTATAGAATATAATTGTTTGCTAATTCATGCAAACATTTTATTTGAATTAAAAAATTTTTTTTACCAAATTAAATTTTACAAATTTTAACTAAATCAAAGCACTTTTTAAAGTCTAAAACTATTCTTGTTCTTTGTATATTTTCCTCCACCTCCTCTAATTCACCCATCATTCAACAGATCATCAGTCGAGTTCTCCTTTTCTAGTCTTTTTATAGGAAGATATGTTGGAGGTTATGCCATTTTTGTAAAATTCCGAGCAATAATAATAAGTGCGTCGATTATCCTTTATTTTATTATTTTATTATTTACATAAATTCATCCTAAAAAGAAAACTCAATTAATCGATTCCATGCTCTTGTATCATCGCCTTGACTTTTATAATCATCCATGAATTCAATTGAGCTATCTTGAGACATTAACGAAGCATGATCCAATGAGGCGTTAGAATTTTCCATCATACAAACACGATCAGATTGTGACAATGTAAGACTCATAGAACCTTGGCTACTATAAGCATTTTGTGTGAGAAGTCCTTGTGATGAGATTGAATTAGAATATCCATTAAATGGTGAAGCTGTTGATGAAGCTGCGGCTGCAGATGATGGTGAATTTTGATTTTGCAGTTTCGTGTTTTTACGACTGGAGATACTACTTTGCGATAAATCTTGTGTAAAAGGTCCGTTTGGTGTTGGCAATAATGGAATGGTAAATTGTGATGACGGTGGTATGGCACTCATGTCAGATGGTATATAACCAACAGGATCATGCGTTCTAATGAAATCTTGATCATAAACGCGATTACCACGACGATTTTCACTAGCAACAGGTGCTTTTGCTAAAGCTTCACGAGCATCAATTTGATGAGCCAATCCTTGCCTGAATTTATCATCCTTATGATATGTTTTCCTTGGCCTACTGAATTGGATCATGCTAACCTTCAAGTTGCTCAATGGTCCTTCGACTAAGCATTCTTTTTCTTTGTAATGAACAAGAAGATGATGCCATAAGGGATGCTTGCTCAAAACCTTGGGATTTCCCAAAATAACAACGCCATATCTAGATCTAGTCAATGCTACATTCAAACGTCTAGGATCATTCAAGAAACCTATTCCTTGATGCTCATTACTTCTAACACAACTCAAAATAATATAATCTTTTTCACGACCCTGGAATGCATCAACACTTGCCACCTCGATATCTTTATACAAATCCTTACGTAATGATCCATTGGATTGCATATAACTAACAATGTAGCTGCGTTGTCCCTCGTACGGTGTTATTATGCCTATTTGAGCTGGGAAAATTCCTGATTTTAGAAACTTTGTAACTACTTTCTCGCAGTTTGATGCTTCTGTTCTAAAATTATATTTTGTTGAGGAGGAATAGAGAAAAACATTTAAGATAAAAATCATGATATATTTATCTTTAAAAAAAAACATATAGTAAATTTTATCTTACCTATTCAAATAGGAAGTACCACTACTTGAAATCTCTTCTTGTCCTAAATTAGAATGGAAAAACATTGGAGTTTCAGGGACGGGCCATGGGAAATCAACATTTTTTCGAAGTCTGTCTTGTGTAGTTACACCATTTTGCAAAGAGCCTTCGTAAAACATATTACTTGGAAATTCGGAAAGACAAGGATGCATACGGTACTGAACTTGTAATCTGATTGGACGTATGCCCAAGATAACCAATCTTTCAAACAATGATTGACAAAGACCAGCACGTGCTGCTTTTTTGTTCATAATAACAGGTCCTAATTGTTGGTGATCACCTACAAGAACAGATTGCTTACAACCAAGAACAAGTGGTATCATGCATTCTGGTTCAGTTGCTTGAGTAGCTTCATCAACCAAAACAGTTCGAAATTTAAATTTGGATAAACGAGGATCTCCTGAACCCACACAAGTACAAAGAATAACATCAGCGTTCTATAATAAACGAATATAAGTTGGAAAAAAGATGATTAAATCATTAATTAATAAACTTTAATAAAATGACTTTTCTTTACCCGTAAAATTTCTCTTTCACAATCACGTTTTAACATCTTGTATTTTTTCTCGTCAGAACTACTCAATTCACCCTGCTCTGTTTTCAATTGAATCAATTTTTGCAATTCGAGATTGGTATCGTTATTAATCACTTGTTCATGTAATGTGAGAAATGAAACAGGCGAATCTAAAGCTTCACGAGATTTGGCAGTGAGCCTTACAACTTTAAGACCAGTTGCATGAATCTTTTCTGTTAGTTGATCAACTGCAACATTTGATGGGGCACAAACAAGAACTTGGCCAGGATTCATTTTTGCAAGATGATATACAATTGTAGCAGAAGTAACAGTTTTTCCTGTCCCGGGTGGTCCTTGAATTAAACTTAAAGGTTTTTGTAGTACACTTTTGACCGCATAAACTTGTGAATGATTTAATTCTGGTAAGTTTGGTGCCGAAAATCTATTTATAATAAATGATGTAATTTATAAAATGATATATTAAAAATATTTTTTCTTATTGTATATAAATTATTTATTAATTGATTAATAAAAATCAACTAAATACCTTTTTGGCATTTGAGTACGAAGAACTTGAGGTTCAACTTCATGACCAAGCAATTTATGATAAATGTATCCACTGACCGAAGATTCATCAATGGCAAAAGTTTTCATTGCAGTTTGCATTCTATCAAAGCTAGTAGATTTCCATACAAAATCCACGGAGAAATTGTGTGTACACTCGACCGGTGTATTATCATTTCTACGTAATTCCAATCCAACTTCATCGCTAACATCTTTTTTTTTAAAAGAGAGGTTTGGTTATTATTGTTATTATTAATGCTAGTGTTGGTTTTTATTTAATAAAATAGTGCCTATCTTGTCAAAAAAATAAAATAATTAAATACATACTATTCGGAATTTTTATTACATGTCCAATACATTCCCAAGGCTGATGCAATTCACCACGATAACGAAGCCTCAACTCATCACCCACTGCCAAACGAACCTCTAAAACAAATAATAATAATAATAATAAATGTTAAAATATTATCAATAAATAATGATAAAATCCCAATTATCAATTAAAACATACCTCCAGATTCTAATTTTGGTAAATAAAACCATGCAATACGTTTCTGATTCAAACCAATATCCCATCTTACCACAATGTCATCTTGAGTTTGCGATTCCTTTAATTTTTTGTCATAATCAGCTTCCATTTTTACTAAAGGACCAAAAATATTTTGATATTGATACGCATCTTCATATCTGAAAAGTGATTTTTTATTTTTTATTTATTTTATTTTTTTCAAGAGGACAGTCCATATTTTAAAAAATAAATAAATAAATACCTTAACAAAACAGGTGGTGGTTCATCGTCAATACCAGGTTTCTCCAAATCTTCTAAAGTAGCTTCAGCATTATCTTTCCATAACTCTTCAAGTTTATTTATTTGTTGAGCTGTGATCTGACGAGCTCTAAGTTGTTCTTGTTCACTCGGAACTTTTACAAGCCAAGGTAAGAAGCATCTGTCATCGATAAGAGGGAGCCATTGAGAAGTATCCCAATTCATATCTTTGCTACTTGGCATAGCAGCACAAGGTTGACTAATCAAAGAAAAAAAAATCACATAAGTTCATATTTTATGTTATAATTATTTTTCTATAGAGTAATAACTTACCGACAAAGAAGTACAACTACAGTGTCACTTTTTGCAGGAATAAAACCAAGTAAGAACACATTTCTACAACCACAATTATAACATTCCAAGGTAGTTTCTCCAAGTGGCGAGTCAGGATGCAAAGCCACTTCTTTATGTTTTGCACGAACTAAGTGGTTGATTATGTGAGAACCCGATGTATTACCTCTCGAATTACAAAACCATTTACTACAAGTAACACATCTAGCTATGGAATTTACCGAGTGAATACCACAATATCTAAAAAAAAGTTGCAATAATTATAATTATTGTCGTCCCGATACTTTTACGGAAAAACATTTTTTATATAATAAAATAAATATAAATATAAATATAAATATAGTACCTGCAAGCGTGCTCAGGTAATCCTCTTTCGATAATATTTAGAGACTGAAACGAATCTAGTTCATCTCCAACAACACCACTTAGATCAGGTTCAACAAATTGATTTTGGGAACCATTAAGTAAATTACTTGATTGCTGAGAAGCAAGAGTTGAATCAACCGAAAAGTCGTTGTAGTCGTAGTCAGTAGCTTGAGTGTCACCGCCAGAATATTCAAGAAAAGAAAAATTTTCATCTTCTTGAGTGTTCTGAGTATGGAAACGACTAATGTTACTCATGTTTGAATTATTTAGGAATTTTTTTTTTAATTTTACAATGGTATTTATATATTTATTTTATTAATTGTGATCTACAATGGAAAAATATTTTGTGTTCAAGTAAAAAGATTTAGATAACCGAAAAAATTAGATATTATTATTATTGCATATCGGAAAAGATGCATCGGATAAATGAATAGAATGAAATAGATAAAAAATACAACCACTATAGATATCTCTATAAACACTCCCATAAATCATTGTAGTTGAATTTAAAGTTATGGTTGTAGATTTTCATTACCATATATATCAGGTAAATCTTGATTTTATTTATTTATTGTTGAAAAGACCTTCTTCACTGGTTATAGTGGTGGAAACTTTTGATTATTTTTTAGTTCTATGTCTTCTTTGATTTACAGAAGTTTTTTTTGGAACAATTTATTTATGTAATTGAATAAAGTAGCAATACAAGTTAATTTAATATATGTATAAAATTTCAATGCATTGTAAACATTATATTCTTCAGTGAACGATGACATATAGTATCAACATTTCAACTTTACGGGGTGATCCAAAAATATTATATTTTGAATTATGCTAAATATACAATTGAATTAAATTCAGTCATTGTTATTATTTTAAGGATCTAATGGCTAGCTGTGAAGAATCACAAATGTTTAGTAAAAAGGTTGTACAACTATAAGAAAACTCGAAAATACTGATTGAACATATGAGGAGCTAGTTAGTCATCCAGCTTTGATGCATATTTATCAATTAGGTTGTAATTTTTCTGAAAGCAATGGATACTTGTGAGAATATTCAAGTTATTGTTATAGAGGTTCAATGATCTTCCTAATGTTAGTTATAGTCTAGTTCAACTAATTAAAACACAAAATCAAATTAAAGACTTTCCATATGAGCGGAAAATTATATGATATCTGAGAAATTTCACACAATGGGAATTTTTGTATAGAATTGGTTTTTAAATCGAATTCATCGACTTTAAAATAAATAAATCAAAATTATTATTATTATTAATGTTCAAAACCATTCAAGCCATTTCTATAGAAACATAATCTTCATTTTCTTCTTTTATAATCAAATCTTTGTTATTATTTATTATCAAAAAATTCCTTGTGAGAAACCTTTAGCAAAGAATTTAACATTATTGTCAAGAATTTTGTAATGTAAAACTGCTGGTCTGAACCATTTATCATAATTTCGGGGACCTCGGGCTATATTAATCTAGAAAATAAAAAATAACATTTATTAAAATATAATAATATTTTGATCAATACATTATAGGAATATTTTAATTAGTTACTTCTCCAGAAATATCTCTTGAAAATCCAGATTCTAATCCTTTAACAGATAATAAATAATCAGATTGATAAATTAGTGTATTTATTAATACTATTTGTTCTATTTCTTCTTCTTCCAGAATCACATCATCAGTATGAAGTAATGTTATAAGTGTACCCTCGAACTTTTTGATCCACCAAAAAAAAAATCAAAGAATTTTAATAATTATTACAATTTACTATTTAATCAATTATTATTAATTAGCTACCTTTTCAACTAAAACACGACATGCTTTAATAAATTCTAAAATATCTTTTATAGAAAATCCTGAATAACTCAAAACTGATAAGTCATCAAAAATTAAAGATACATGAGCATCCTTTGATGAATGTCGTGTTGAAATAACTTCCTTTATTGTATTATAAATATTTTGTAAATCTTTTTTTCCATTAGATATTGAAATGGAGACATTTTTTGATGCTGTTAATACTGATGAAGTTGTATTGGTAGTTGTAGTTGCTTTATCTGCTGATGTAATATTATCACTGGTATTTTGAAAAAAAAAAGAAGTTAATCCATCAAGAAATGATAGGGTTCCTTTTTGATTTGCAAGAGTAAGGTTTACACCCTAATTTAATTAATCGGTTACATTTTATTATTTCCCTGCATCATTCATCTCATTCATTTCATTTCTTATTTTTAATATCTAATCAAGAAAATCAAATAAATTACCAGCTTTCTTCCAATTGTTGAATAATGTTCAAACTTTTGCGTAAACCCTACCAGAACAACATGTTTGTTAACTTTTAGTTGATTGGCTATGAAATGATGCAGAAGAAAGTTTCCTTGAGCAGACAATGTGTCAGTTATTAAAACGGATTTTTTAATTGGTATAAGATTATCTTCAGGGAAAGAAAGTGCCTCATCAAGAGATTCATATCCCATTGTTAGAAAAAAATTTTGTAGTATATCTTGGTCCTAGAGGTTTTTAAGAAATTTGGAATGACTTATTATACGATCATCATGTGTTACAGTCTACCAAATTCATATATAGATCAGCAACAAAAATTCCTGTTTGTTGTTATTATATGATTTGATCCAGACTAAAATTAAAGAACCCTAACATTAGAAAAAAGAACATAATTTGACTTATAATACACATATATGGGCCATGCTGCAACAAAACCAGACAAAGTGAACATTGGTATTACCAAAAAAGCGTTTGATCATGATATTCATCTAGTAATATGAAGCTAATTTACATTAGGAACATTAACATGCTTTAAGAACAATCTACATATTTTTGATCATACAGTATAAACAAGTTTCAAAACACTGAGCATAAAAATATTATAATCATCATTATAGTTATGTTGTTATTCAATTTATTTTTATACTTAGATTCAATGAATTTATAAATTAGGAAAAAAACAATTTAACAATATTAAATTGATAACCATCACAAGGATTTCTTGGTGTTATTTTGAACACACTGTCTTTTTGTCACAAGTTCTCCATTTACAGATACTTTATCATTTAACATCCATGTAATTTTTTCAATTACTTTCTTCACGCATTTCCTTAGTTCTGAATCATCTCTTAATGCTTCCACTTTTATTAGCTGATGTATAAACTAAAGACTAGTGCTGTAAATTATGATGATGGTAGTAATTATATTTACGGCATATAAAAAGTGGTTGCAATTACCTTTGCAACCATACTTTTTCCTTTTTTGGATTACGGCATTAGTCTTTAGTATAAACATCCTTTCCTTCATCAACAAACATAATGTACCACCATGTTGTACCAGTAGTAACAATTCCATATGTATAATTAAGTTCTTTTTTCTGTTTACATTTCCTACTGTTTTCCTATAATATAATACCAACACAAGTTATTATTATGTTTACACAATTTTAAAAACCATATATACTTACTTGTAATGAACTATTGAGTTGAACGATATTCATTGCAATTCCTTCTTTCATATCACTTTCTTTTACTTCTGAGATACAGATTAATCTTTTGATTCATTTTCCTGTGTGTTGGGAATTAAACCAATGTCAAAATCAACAAAAAATGAAGCAGCTAATTCTATCCATTTGAAAAGGATACAATTTACATATTACTTACTTTTTCTGACGATGAAAGAGGTTTTCTAAGAAATAAATATCATTTTTTCTAAATAAACTAGAACAACAACAAGTGGCAGGCGATAACCACCACCACCATCCTTAAAACACTTACTTGTGTTGTTCTTTGTTGGTTTCTTGTCTTCTTCTTTTGGTATCTTTTTCTGATGACATTATAAAAAAAAATTTTAAAAAAAGAAGTTTGTGATTTGATCAATGCGTACAGTGTGACAGATTTGGGAAAAAATTCCCAATCAAAAATCAATAAAAATTTTACAGTCACGTGTTTTAAAAATAGATTTGGCACGTTGCATTATCTTTATTAGTATCACGTGATCATTATCTGTTGTAAAAACAGGTGGAGGTGGAATTTCCCTTTCAAATTCATCAGATTCTTTATATGGTTTAAGGAGTGAAACATGAAACACTGGATGAATTTTTAAATTTGCTGGTAATTCTAATTTATATGCTGCTTTTGATATTTCTGCTATTATCTTATATGGACCAATATACTTAGGACTAAGTTTTCTTGTAGGTCTTTCTTTATCTACAGGTGTGTTAATATTTTTTGTTGATAATAAGACTTAGATGTGTCACCAATTAAGAATTTTTTTCACGCCTTTTATTATATATATTATTGTTAACCAATAAAGTGACAATGAATAAAGGGCGAGTAATTTTTTTTCTAAAAAAAAAAATCAAAAGGAAAATAATTGTATCATGATCCTGTGACAGCGTTAAAAATAACAAAAGAACCAACCAACTCATTGGTTAGACTTTGAGTATAGAGGAAAGAAAGATAAAAATAAAATTCAATTTTTGAGCAGTTCTATCTGGAATCATTCAATCTATACATGCTGTCAAAATCAAGTCACGTGATTAAATACAATAATTTATCAATCCAAGTTTAAATAATCTTGCTAATTTCTATTTGGCCTCTTTATTATCAGCTGGATACACCCTATGTCTTAATATTCTTCTGGATCATCATCCAAATCACTTTCATCACTAGTATCATTAAAAGTTTCATCATCCAGTGCTTCAAACCAATAACTTTCAATTCCATTGTTTGATGATGAACTGATGGAAGAACTTGATTCATTATATATATCATTATTTATTTGGATTTATATGTGAAATATCAAATGAATTAGGAACTTTCAGATGTAATAGATGAATTATCATAATTATCAACCAATTCTGTTGTAAGATCATAAACAAACCAAATAAAATATTACTAATTATTGCAATTAATAATTAATCCAATGATAATATAAAATGCACACAATCCTCTCAATGATATAGCTGTCTCATTAGCCAATTTAGGAAGCAGTAATAACCAACACAAAAATAAACATAATAATAAATAATAGGAAAACCGGGTTTCGAGTAATATATAAAAAATTATTTTTTTTGTGTAAACAATTAATTAAATTTGTTACCCCTGGAAATTATTTTACGATTTCCGTGCAATATTAATATATGAAGTATGTATTCATCTTTAAAATTTTAATTGATGATTTATTTACATTAATTTTATGATTCCTGGGCATACAAAATTCATCTGTGATGCAAATTTTGGATATATTAAGAGTAAATGCAAAAATAGAATTATAAATATAGTTGATGATGTTGAAAAGGTGATAAATGATTCAGCAGAATGTAATAGCCTGTTAGATATAGTAATAGCTTGAATTGGAGCTGGTATAATTTTACATTGTTATTTGAAGGGCATTTCCAAAGTCTTCCAAATATAATAAAATACATTTCAGTAGTTTATCAAATGATATTGGAAAAGTTTATGTTTCCAAAAAATCAGGTGGCACAGAAACTTCTTTTAAACTTTTAAAAAATGATGATTTTGATAAAAATAATCAATTAACCCTACTTGAGGTTGCTCCATTAACAAAAGATAGAAAAATTTATTGGTATAACAAAATTCGTCGGCATGTAGACCCAAAATTTAGAGATATACTTTGCCCCAATCCTAATTAATTTTATATAATAATTTTTAAACAATCAAATACTTTATTAGATACTCAAAATGGTAAATTAATACTAATGACAAGCGTAATAAAAATTATGAATTAGTAACACTCTATGGGGTCTCCGTGACTATTAAATTTATTAATTATGAAATGTGCAGTATGTAGATCATTGCTTTTTTTAAATTTTTATTTTTATTTTTTTAAATAAAATTTCGGTTACCCCCAAGAATTTATTTTTGTACCAAGTAAACCACATCTAATTTTTTCACAAATTATATTAATATTATGCAAAAAAAAATTTTTTGACCAAAAGTCTCGAAACCCGGTATTCCTAGAGCGCCCTCCATATTTGTTATACAAAATATGTACAGTCAAAAATTTTTAATATAATACAGAAATTGGGTTGTACTAGTTTTCCATTTTCTTTTCAATGATTTAAATACTTTAAATTCTTTATATCTAATTGACTTTGTTATGAATCATTGGAAAAATGGTCTTGCTTTGTTTTATTGTTTTATTTTAGAAACTTGGAAAAATCCATAATTTGTTACTCGCAAAAATTTGGACAAATGATCTATCGAATGCTTGTTTACTGAATTATTTTAGAAACTTGGAAAAGGTTGCTATTCGCAAACATTTGGACAACTATCAATTGTTTGTTTATTGATTTATTTTTAGAAACTTGGAAAAGGTTGTTTCTCGCAAAAATTTGGACAAATAACCTACTATCAATTGTTTGTTTATTTGTTTATTTTAGAAATTTGGAAAATTTTGTTACTCGCAAACATTTGGACAAATAACCTATCAACTGTTTGTATTGGTTTTATTTAGAAAATTTGTTACTCGTAAATCTTTGTTGCTTAAAAATAATCTATTTGATTATTATTTTATCAATTTTGGTAATTTGTGTAAATTTCATAATTTATATGTCACGTGAATCCGCTGTGATGAGACTAGTACATATCTTTTTGACCGGTCTTGAATTAGCATCTTTCGAAACTCATAAATTCCTTTTTTTAATCCCTCGACTTTTGGGATGAAGGAGGTTTTTTATCAATTTTACTATGAGATAATTTTTCAGAATCAGAAGAAACAGATTTGGAATCAGACTCACTTTCTATAAGAAACAATGCCTTTGTGGCTAGGTTTCTCTTGTATCTTTTACCTTTTGAAGTAGATAAGTTTTCAAATTGGGGCTTTTCATCTTTTTCAGGAAATCTTACATAATTTGTGGTGTAATTAGTGATATGCCGCGCATAGTATGTTACGCATAAGGGTTTAGCTATGTTTTTTATAAACATTTATTTATTAATAAAACATTTCCAAGAAAAAATTAAATATGCCATTCACTTTTTATTATTATGTGCGCATTTATGACATTTCCCTCCATATAATATACATATATACATTATGCGCACTATGCGCGAAAAAAAAATTTTCAGGGTTACTATGAATGGCAACCAATGTTGTACACGGGACATGGCATCTATTTGAATCTAGGCCTACCACAAAATCTCGTATAACTTTACAAACTAGCCATTTTTCCTATGCATATAATCTAGGTCCTGGCCAAACTGTCTCTCGTATTGAAATTTTAATGTCCCATTCAGCCTCTAAACTTATTTAAATACCTAATTAATAAAAATAAGCAAATTTAATTTTGCAATTCCATTTTCCACTCATGTATATGAATTTGTAACATATCGATATCCATACATTGTTGTTAATTGATATGTTTTTATCAAGCCACGATTTAATGGACTGATCCGATTGTTTGTTTATTTGATTGGTTCAATGCTAGCAATGCCGGGTATTAGACTTTGCTTAATTAAAAAATTAGTTATTGCATGCGGACGGAGCGTGTGATAATAGAAAAATCAGAATGCTTGCAGAATTTAAAATAATGGCACGTATCCTCGATCATTCAGTCATCTTTGAAATAATTATCGTATGTTTCTGATGCATCCAATAACTGATTTTATTATATGTCAGAATATTCCAGATGGAAATTTAGCGTCGTATATTTGTGTATTTTTAATAGTGTGTAACATACCTTTAATTTTTGTAAAAATATCCCACATATCTTTAATTAGAAATGCGTAAATAATAATAATAAAATAATAAAAATAATAATAATAAATAATAAATAATAGTTATTTATGTTAATTGGTGTATTGATAAATTATCCAAATTGATTCATTGAGTCGCTTGAATATTAAAAATATATTTTTTTAAATCATAAAATATTTCCATTATTTATAAAATAATTCTTAACGTGTGCGCATCTACAAAAGCGTGCTTCTTTTTTTTTAATTGGTTTTTCCTCCTCTTCTCATAATCTATCAATTTATCATCTATCCATCCATCAATCTCACCATTGATTCTTTTCCTGTTGCCAATTCTTTACTTCCCCTCAGGAATTGGCTGTCTACTTTACCTCATTCATTCCACTAATTCACTAATTCACTCGTTCATTCTCAAACCATTGTCACTACATTATCTTTAATTTTATTTGTTCAATCAAGAATACAATATTGTTGTAAATCCGTTACTAAATTTTGACAACACCAAATAGATTAATGTTACACAAATTATGTGTGCATTTTATATAAATATGGGTTACCTTTTTTTTAATGAATTTCTTTTCTATCGATTTTTTATCCTTCTTCTCTTCTCCTAAATCATCCATTCGCCTTCATTAACACGCATTCTCACCCCATTCTTTTCACTATACACAATTTCTTCGCCTCAGGAATTGGGTGTCCACTTCATTCTTTTTCATTTTATAAATCAATCATAATATACTTATTCTAAAGAAAACAAATAATCATAATCAAAATGATTGCTTCTAAAATTTATTCAATTACCATTGCATTGTATTTGGTTTCATGCTTGTTTTCGGCTGTTTTAGTCGATTCGGCTAAAATCAAGTGTGATAAAAAAGCTTTAAAGAAAGAATTCAATACAGATAAACAAGAATTTGTGGTCTTGCTTAAACATAATAAAGGATCAACCTCCGCCGCTTCCGATGATTCAGAAAATACGGCAATCCTTAAACAACATTTGAATTTTTTTAAAGACTGCTTGGACATAGATTCTAAACCACTTTTAGATAAAAATGGTGGGAAAATTACCACAAAGAAAACTTCGCCGGATACAGTATTGCATTTTTCTGGTGGCAACCTTTTTGGTTATGTTGGTTTTTTTAATCCTCGATTAATTAAACAACAAATCAAATCATTACCTAATATTAAATTAGTTGAAAAGGTAACAGAAGTTGAAGCCTTCGCTCCTGTACAAAATAATGGTGGTAGTACAACCGTTAGTACTTCATTTTATGACTTGGATCGTATAGATCAAAAAGATAATAAATTAAATGGAAAATACACTTTTCCTAGTCCAGCTGGTGGAAATGTAAATGTCTACGTGGTTGACACTGGCATAAATTCACAAAATAAAGTGGAATTTGGTGATCGTGTCAGATTTGGTTTTTTTTGTTCTAAATGTGTTCCAGTAGATGATAATGGCCATGGCTCAGCAGTTGCAAGTGTTATTGGTGGTAGCAGTTTTGGTGTAGCGAAAAAAGTTAATCTTATAGCTGTCAAAGTGCTTACTGCAGCAGGAACAGGAACTAGTAGTGATGTTATTGCCGGTTTAGTATTTGTATTAAATGAACATAAAGCAAACAAGAACAAAAATACAGTCGTTAATATGTCATTGGGTGGCGGATTTTCTCAAGCATTAAACAATGCAGTTCAAACTCTCACAGATGCAGGTATACATGTTGTCGTAGCTGCCGGAAATGATGCAGTTGATGCTTGTAAGGTCTCACCTGCAAGTACACCATCAGCAATTACGGTGTGCGCAACTGAAAAGACAAGTGATTCAATTACAAATTTCTCAAATTTTGGATCTTGCGTTGACATTTGTGCTCCCGGTAGAGATGTTCCTTCACTTTTCCTTGGCACCATACCTAGAGAATTATCTGGTACAAGCCTCTCATCTCCGCTAGTTGCGGGTGCTGTTGCTTTAAAAATCAGTGCTATTGGTAATCTTAGCCCTTCAAAAATGGCCAATGAATTATTTTCTGATAGTACCAAAAATATTATTACAAAATTACCAGCTGGCACACCAAATAGATTCTTATTTGTTTCTCAAAAAGTCAATTAAGTGCAAATAAATAGGGTGATTAATTATCATTTTAAAAAATAAACAAATTCTTTATTTGTTTTGGTTAAATAATTTAATTAATAAGACTGCATAAAACTTAAATTTTAATTTTTTTTTTATTGTTTGCTACTATTTACTAAACAAACAAATAATTGAATACTAAATATTTGTGTACGTACAATTAATATTTAAAAAATTACTATTATTATTATGCTTTGATATAATTCCTAATTATCCATATACATTAATTAAATTTTTATTTTGCCAGATAATTCCTTCGTCTCAAAACTTGGTTATCTACTCACGTCATTCGTTCTTTCTATAATGTAAAATAATGATAAATATAATTTAATTTCTTCTGGATTATCTTTAATTTTGTTTTCTGCGGTTTTAGTTAATGTAAAACAAGAAAAATAATTAAAGAACTGTTGCTAATGTTTCAGGAAGCTCAACAACTATTGAACGTCATCATTTAAATATTTGAAAGAATGCCGAGGTATAGATAGGTTCTAAATCAGTTTTATATGATAGTAAGTAAGCTCGCCTAAAAATTTTCCTTTGAAAAATATAGCATTGCATTTTTATGTTGTCACTCTTAGTTTTTGGTTATTTAATGTACAACTTGCTAAAAAACAAGACAAAACATTACCTAATATTTAAATAGTTGAAAAAGGTATTATAGGAAGTTCTTTTACATAAAAAATAAAGCTGTTCAAGATGCGCCACTTAATTTGGATCATATAAATTTACCTTTAAATTAAATTTCAAACGATTGTGCATATATTTATTTCCTTTATTCCTACGCCTAAACAAAATTACACCGCTTGGTAGAGGTGTAGATGTCTAATAGAATTGTGATATTGACCGCTTTCTAAATACTTGTATTGACATTTTGTTCATGGTAGAGAGGCGTCATAGTTATTAATGGTGCAGGCTTTAGTATAGTGTTTTCATCTCCACATATTGCTATTGCTTTACAAGTCCTGAAAAATGACCCAAAGAATAATAATAATAGCTCAGTCAACATAGTGAAATTTTTCTATTTTACTCTCACACTTTCCAAAAATAAAAACTTGCAACTTGTAATTGAAATTGATAGCAATAGCAATAGAGATAGCAATAAAAATAAAGATTAAGATAGAAAATGGAAATAGAAACGGATATTAAGATTGAATGTTGCACCGGATTGATTTTGTTGTTTTCTTACGATCGATAATAATAATATTAATAAAATTTTGAACCAAATTAAAATCCGTTTAGCCTTAACGTTACGAAGCTCTAAAGGGTAGTGATGGTAGTGATGGTGGTAGTGGTGGTAATGATGGTAGTGGTAGTGATAGTAATGGTGGTAGTGGTGGTGGTAATGATGGTAGTAGTGGCAATAATCGTAATGCCATGGATACAAGTTGGTAATAAAAAAAATAAAATTATTATTATCATCATCATTATAACTTGCCCAATATAAATATATTTTGTTAATATTTAACTTATTCCAAAT
>CAJVPN010001187.1:0-16714 GCA_910592215.1 Entrophospora candida
GCAAGAAATAAGAAAATCAAAAAATTCTGGTGCACAAACTAAAATTAAAGTATTTTTACTTGAGGTAATGTGATTTCGAAAAGTTTGCAGGCAAATTTGCCTGCGAGAATATCGAAGGGATAGTCCACTGTAACAAGGTTTGAATATAATAATAATGGGATTTTTGGAAAAAAATTTCTAATTACCCCAAACTATTTGCTAACCAATATTGTGTATATTTTAAATTTTTTAATTGATAAAGGATATTATTATTTAGTGATGGTAACCGAAACTGGTTTTGAAAAAAAGGTAGTTTCATCCAATACATATAATAAGTATATAAATCAATCTACTTTATTTTAAAAAACTTCCAATTTCAACCACTAAAATTAGTTTTATCAAAGTTTAGGCCAATTAATTAATTTCGACAATTTTGGCTGCTAAGCGTAGTTTCGGCCACTATCACTAGTTCGAATCAAGTTGAGTTGAATCAGTTCAAATCAAATTGAATTGAATCAGGGTACAATTCAAATTTGATTCAATTTGATTTGAACTGATCCAAAACAAAAATTAGGTGATTCGACTTGATTCGAATTAGTTTGAATTTCATTGATTTGTTCAGAGTTTTAAGTCAAATAAACGGAATTCAATATAAAATATATAAGGTAGATAAAAATTTATTATAAAATATATGAATATAAGAACAAGCAACATATATGAAGTATGGATATAAAAAACTGCTATATAAATAAAAATATTTTCCATTCATTTACTAATTTGATCCTTCTTCTTTTCAATCTATTTTCTTTTGTTTCAACTTTAAGATCAAAATTACAACCTCCACAGAGAATAAATTATTATTATTAAAGTTAGTTTATTTTTAAAGCTCTGAACTGCTTAGAGCTTAGGCTAAAAACTACTTGGCAGTTCCTGGTATTCTAATTTTTGCACTCTGCTTATTCAGAACCAAATCCACTAATCCTAACCTAACAACAATCAGTGGACAAATTTTTTCTGGAGGCATGGACTTAATTACTCAAAGGTGTTGTATTTTATAACCTGAAACAATAAGAGTTTAAAAGTTTGCGGAGACAATGAATTTTATATATGGATTGAAAAAATAGAACGTCCTTAGGATTTCTATTCAAATGAAACAAATAAAACAAATAAAACAAATAAAACAAATAAAACAAATAATTCAAATAAAGCGAATAAACGAATAATTTGAATAAGGATTGTATTACAAATAGGAACTCTAAACATACAAATTTTTGTGGTGAATCTATGAATATGTAATGCTCTGACTGATAACTGACCAGCTGTATCTAAACATGGCATTATGTATAAAATTCAATCATGATCTCCATACCATCGTTACCATGGTATAAAATTATAGATTATGTATGTATTTAGAAACAGGATCCTTCCAGCATCTCTACTTCATAACACATCCACTAAACTAAGTTACAAAGTTATTATAATTTTTTTGAAGTTATTATGTATATTTTTGCATAGTTAATGAATAGAATGTCTGAAATTTTTGGGCCGAAAAACTGAATTTTCAGTCCAGTTTTGGATTGGGCATTAAACTGAACCAAATTGAGCCATTCGGAACTTTATTTATTTCACTATTTTTTATTATAGGAAAAGCATATATATATATCTTTTTTTTTTTTAAAGAAAATAAAAGGACATATATACCTTGCTCTTTCACTGAAGAAATATACAAAGTATAGACACACCTATTAGTGATATTTAAAGTATTAGGACTACACTCCATGAAAATGGAGTAAAAGGTACAAATTACATACAGAGCATATAACATTAATTCTTCCAGTACTTTCTTATTGATATGAATCTTTACATTGGCTTTTATTTGACTATGTATGTTTACTTTATTTTTTATTTAGTGTATTAGTGAAAATTTATTATTATTTTAAACATTTATTTATTTTATGGAATTCTTATTAATAGTTTCCCACTTACTACAGTTCACTCTCTCTATAACGAAATCTCTATAACAAACTTTACTTTTTTTTAATAATAATTAATTTCTCTTTATAATCTTAGTAAATACAAATAAAAAATCACATATAGAGATGGAAGGTTTGTTATAGAGAGAGTGAACTGTGTATATACAAATATGCGTATTGTATTCCTTCAGTATAAAACTTTACTACTATATGTAAGATCACAAATTTTAAATAAATAAATAGATATATTTGTACATCATGCAAAAAAGAAAAATACATAAAAAAACTCTAATTTAAAGTTATAATTCAAACGAATTTTAATATGTATGTAACACGAAGATCTTCTACTAAAATGTAAATATGATTGATCTGAACTATATATATATACATTATATGATGATCAATTATTGTGACCAGAGCCTTACCATTAGAAATTCTGTGTAATTTTTTTTTTATTATTTTCCCCTTTTTATTAACAAGATCTGATAAATTCTAATTTCGGAATATAATTACTTTTTGTCCGATAAAAATCTTGATAAAACTTGCCAAATCTTCTGTTTTTTAAAAAAGGAAATTCTCTACAAACCATTTTTATAGAAATCTGCAATATGCTATTTGATTCTTGTTGGTTGGAATTTGTGATTGTTGATTGCAAATGGCAAATTGCAAAGGCTTATCAACGAACTGTTGAATTTTTGTGGAAGGATGAAAAAAAATTGAATATAGCGAACAAATTTTCATCAAAATTAATTCTCTGGGAAACATAAATGTAATAATAATAATGCATTCATTTATTATGTTTACAAACTTTTTAAATAATGATAATTTTAGATATATTAAAAAACAATGGTGCAAGAACATTAAGTTATAAATAAATTAAAACTAAAAATGGATTTAAAATAGAATAGCTTTTTTACTAAAAAAAATTTACTAACTTTATTATCAAAAAGAAAGAAATTTTTTTTTAAAACTCTACATCCCATCTTGAAAATCTACGTTCCCCATTCACACTAATGTATAAGAACAATGACCTTGCGTTTGCGAATATCAAGGAAGGCCCCATTTTTTATTTAAAAAGTTCCATTTGCAGAGAATTTTCTTGTAATAGCCGAAAGAATCTTGACTTCGAAAACAATTGAATAATAAATGACTTTTGTGAAAAATTTTGGCTAATCACGAGAAAGGGTTAGTCGGTTCTTTTTATTGTTATTTTAAAAAACAATTGAATGATAATATGAATAAATATTGATTGTTTTTGATTAGCAAAAATAAGAGCAAAGATCGATTGTTTAATTAACAAAACAAGAATAAAAAGTAGATTTTTTGGTCGCGAAAAACAAACACATCTTAACTTTTTTTTTTTACTATATAAGAAAAACAAAAGCGAAAAATTTCCGTGTTTAATTAACTCAATTGTTTATGTGGCAGAGACGAAAAAGGTTCTTGTATTTTGTCATAAATGCTATTGGGTTTCAAAATCTTCAACTGGAGAAGAATTGGTTGTACATATTGTTGCCTTCTATTCAAAAGATCTTAACGTAAAAACAATTCATAATTATTATTATCATGTGATGTATGCGGACGTAAGTAAATAACTTGTCTTTATCTGTTATAATGAACTTTACATCAAAAAAAACCAAATTTGGTCATGTGGTTCAAAAAATATTGTAACATAAAAATTACATAATAATAACTCTTCATTTTAAATTTGAACGGCGGGTATTTCTTTTTTATATGGATCACATGGTATTTCAGATTTTTAATATTAACCGAGTCAACCAAATTACCGTATTTGGAAATTAACTATAGTTTTTTTTTTGGTTTTTGCCATTTTCTCTAAACAACAATCCACATAAAGTTATACCCATATGAAAGCTTATGATGATTTACGTCTTCTTAACCATTGATCAAGTTTATAAAGGTAATGTTGGAGAAAATCTTAGTTTTGGAGTGAAAAATAATGCTGTTTTTGAATAAGTATAGGATTACATAGATAACTTCGAGGATCGTTAGAAAGTTATAATGGCGCAGTTTCAGATTAATGATGATGTTTGAATTTGTTATAACAATAATGAGAGATATTTTATCAGGATTTCCATTTTACATATGAATTATCAACTGATGTGAATTTGTCCAACTGTTATATTAAAAAAGAAATGTGGATTAGCTTTGCAAAAAATCGGCAATAGTATTCATGCTAATTTTTATTTTATTTAAAAGAATCTATATTTAATTATGTTGAAATATGCAACTTTTTGTCACTCATTATTTTCGTGAAGCTCTCTCTCACCTGATAATAATAAAATAGTGGAATCTTACCATAAAAAGTAAATATATGTAACCGTCGATGAATTAATTAGCTAACTGTCCAATAGACTACAGGAACTAAAATTTTTATAATTTGATTATATTTATAATCTCAAATATATATACAAAGTAGAGTTATTAATAAAAGTAATGAATGATACTGTTTTTAAGATATTATTGCCATCGTTTAAAACATCACAAGTTGAAATTAAAATAATTCATAGGAACAATCATTTAGCAAGCAAGGATAGAATAAAGCTACTCGAATAATATGACCTGGGAGTGTCTCATGGAAAAGAGGCATTTGCATCAAGAAAGATATATAATATAATAAATAAAGGCAGTTCGGTTTTGGTTATCTCATCAAACATAACAAAAGCAGAATTACTACGGCTACTCTGCTAGCTTGATTAATTTTTTTTAGAAATAATTTAGATGGCCCGACTTGGACAAGGTGGCTATTATTTAAAATACGAAAAGAAGTCGAACAAGTTATTTGATATCATGTTATTGACGAACGACTTTGCTCTCCCAGAGGATATCTTATATACTTATAAATCTAGACTATAAAGGAACTCATGCAAAGAGAGAGGATTCAAAATCAAAAATCACGTTCATTGTCTGTTTGTAATTACGATTGCGACATTCGAAATGGGTATATTTTAATCACACAAACTGAAACCAAGAACGAAGATATAATGAAACGCTCATTTTATCAGTATTTGGTTTTTCACAAATAAATTTGATTCATCTGAAGCAAACAATTATTTTGGCATTTTTCATTTGTGATAAAATAGTGTTTTGCGGATACACATATAATTATATAGTAATTTTTTTAAAAAGTCAACTGATGCTACGCAGGATCTCATATTTTAAAATAATCAATCATCAATTATTACAACAAAGTAAAGTGATGACTGGTTTGGGATTGCCAGTGGTAATTGAAATCTACAAAACTTTTATTAACACGTTCATGAATCTGAAACGAAAATACACATCTCTTGAAGATGAAGATTTGATAAGTTCTTGTTATCAGGCAGATATCGGTAGATACCTACCTGATCTGTAAGTCAATATGTTTTTCACGTGTTTTTCAGGCACGTGAAAAAAAGGATATTGCTTATAGGAAGTATAGGTATCTACCGATACCTGCCTGATAAGGGTCATATTATTTAGCCTGTTTTGACTGAGGTCTTTGTGATAAAGCAAATTGTTTCATCGCCATAAATTCACATTGGGGTTTTTACTTGATATTATACCACAAATAGGAAAGTGGAAACGTGTGAATATTCCCACATTCAATTATTACAAAAGATTTCTTATTATGATAGGATTGCTAGTGGCAATAGAATTTTCTCTTGGTTATTATTATTTTTAATTATTAATTTTAAAAAAATAACAATAGAAATTTGTTTGATGATTATATATTTCTATGGAGAGGATGTGAAAGAGACAAAAGGTTATTATTTATTAATTAATTATTCATTCATTCATAAAAATAATAGATCATCATTATAATTATATAACTTCAATTGTTATTTATTACATCATTATATTTTAAATGGGCTTTGCACATTTCCTTAGTTCAATTATTTTGGTTTTTGTACAAATCATTTCTTGCCAGGATTTAGGAATCATTGGTGCGCCTGAGTAATTAATACAATACCATCAATAACAATCATTTAATAAATAATAGTAATGATAATGATCTCAATCAATAACATGAATAAATAATTGACCTGCGACACTTTGTGCATATATGACACCGAGTTCATTTTTAGCTGTAGATAACGTATAAGATCTTGCATCTCCAAGTGAAATCTTTTAAAGAATTAAATGACAATAAGATTAAATAATAATAATATTACTATTGTTGTTATTTTCTTACTGTCATTACGTAAAGGATACAACTTCTGCTCTTACTATGTCACCAGGTCTGAATGAATTGTAAATCTTGACTTTATCCTTTTCTGTAGCTCTTACATCTTGAGATCTTCGTAGTGCGAGTAAAGTAATATTGGTGAATCGATAACATAAATAAAATGAGTAAGCGAATGAATGAATGAATGAATGAATGAACGAATGAACGAATGAAATGAGAATGAATGAATGAATGCAAAAAAGCGAGTTTTAATAAGTAATGAATGCACAATGTATATGCAAAAGCAAAAGGTAAATAAATAAACAATAATAACAATTAGTAAATAACCTTATTATTCCTTGGAAATTTTCTTTGCATGGTGAACTACCAACAACCATTATAGACACAAAAGCTTCTTTTGGATTTATACGTATAACCTTACCTGTTATCTTTATGTGAACATATGTTAAATAAATATACTGTTAATGAATGAATGTAGTTGTAGAAATGTCATTTTAATACTACTAACAATACTATTAACATCTGGTACTGCCGATTGTTTTTTTTCCCTTGAAACTGTTATTATTGGTATCTAAATAATTACAATTAAAATAAAAAAAGTTAGTATTTTTTAATTGTAGTTACTTCCATATTCGCCATCAAGCGATTTAATTATTATTAATAATACTTCTTTAACTACATATTAACTATATTAATATTAATATTATATTATAATAAGGATGAAGATGATAAGTACCTTTTCTTCGTCTTTCTTGACAAAATCTTTTCTTACACCAACAACACTAGCATAGATATGACTACCTCGAATATAAGTACCAGGACCTGCTTTAAAATTTTGTGTAAATCCTAATCTTTGACCCGGTGTCACGAATTCTGGCATATTATTTATATTTGATGAAAGAAACTTCTTTTGTTTTTTTTTTTTTTTGTGATAATCAAAAAAAATTTGTGATTCAGTAACACAAATGGTCAGGGCTTTCAGTGTTTTCCAACTTAATATTAATCAAAAGGTATATACCCGATTTGGGAACATAAATCGTACTTGGACATATATATCAGGCTGGATGTGTAACCCGAATGAGGCTAAACTATTTATGTTAAGTCAAGTTTAGTCAAGACAATTATTACTAAATTAAGTTTTTAACCCTGCCAGCCCTGATATACATATATATTTGATATGGGAATACCCCAGAAGGGAATTTACAGGGGCTAAAGTTTGTTTAGAAACACAAACTTTATTTCATTCGTGAACTTGGGAAATTGCACGATTTCTCAATCGAAAGTAAAATAAAAAGTAATAAAATACATTTGGTTTTTTTATCATATAGGGAATGTTAAATGCTACAATTGTACCACTAATATAACATAAAATTTCAAGGTTGTCTTTATAAGATAGTCAATCAATCCAAATTAGCTTTGCTATTAATAAAACAAGGAGTGCATTAAAAAATCAAGTATGATTTAATTGATATGAAATTACCCCTACATAAAGTATAAATATATATAATCTACAATGGAACCCAAGCAGAAGTATTTGAAAAGAACAAAATGAGAAAATTACTACTTTGTGTTTAAATTAACTGATACTCTGGCGCTTTTGATATTATAACTTAAGGAAAGAGAAGATTACCTGTAAAGTTTACTGACAAGAAAGAAACAATCAGCAAAAGAAAACTAACAGAAATGCAATTACCTAATAAAATGCAGAAAAGAAAAACAACATGAGATGATTAAATTGTGAAACTTTATTCAAGGTAAATAGGTAAATAGCCTATCTTGACGATTTAAATAATTGTCACAACATTAAATATTGAAATTACAACTGCTAATCATAATCAAATAAACCTGACATCAATTTTTTCTTCTCTCTTTGTGTATATATATATATATATATATATATATATATATATATATATATATTTAGATCACTAGCTGCAGAAGTGAATATTATCAGCTTGAATATGTATATTTATAATCTGGCATCAATAAATATAATCAAATTAGGGTAAGTATTTCCAAGAAATACTCATCGATGAGGTCTCTTTTTATGGACAATAAAGACTTTTGCATTAGAGGATTTGTGAAAATTTAAACTTTTGTTTTTATTACAAATTCTTATGGTAGTTGGATGTTATATATTGTTTGCTTATTTCCTAAACTTTTCAATTACTTCTTGTCCTTGTCTGTTAAATACAGCAGCTTATTATCTTCGGCACCTGAGAATTCAATATAAACTGAAGTTGACCGAACAAATTTAATACGCTCAATTTTTAATTTGCGCCTTTTTGTTTGCTGCATTGTTTAAATAAATAATAAGTTGCGTCCCCAAATGCAAAAATGAATACAATAATTAGCCCATTAATTAAATCTAACGTATTGAGCTAGATTTAACAAAGTATTTTCCGACTCCCACGTTAGATTCTATATTCGTGACCTTGTTTGTGATAAAAAAATCCTGACCAATAAGAGAGAGGCTTCACAGGTTCTTTGAAAGGAAATGCAATTTCAATAAGTCCACAGCCACCATGAATTTTCCGTTACATCATATCCTTCGGAAATCAAGTCTTTTTTTTTTTTGGAAAATTGAAAATTCCTGCAAGTCGAATATCAAACATTAAATAATTGATAGTTTTAAAGAAAATAATCCCAAGCATTAAAATAAAATCATGCTATAATGAGCTACCCAGTCAATCAATTTTTCAAAAATAAATTTTTTTCAATTATTGATGTCAGAGTAAATTATACAAGTGTAAAAAAATTTCTATAAAAAAAAAAATTGCGCGTTATACATTATTGTAGCTGTAAAACATCGATTTACTAAAATAGTCACAATGACATAAGATATAATGCACGTAAAAAAGAGTACAAGCAAAAAAAGAAGTTCTTCTAATGGACAATGTTATTTTTAACTTGTTATAATTAAAGGGGAAAAATAAAGTCGGTGTTGAAAAATCCAGTTGACGGAATCGACCGGTGTTACGTTACACGTTGATATGACTCTACATATAGTTCTAAAATTGTACTAGTTTATAACATATGTGTAATATTTGTAAATGCTATGCTATTTATAAATTAATATATATTGTGATTTTTTTAAAGTTTTTAACTATAGAAAAACAAGTGTAGTAGACTGTGTAATAGTACTGCAGAATCGAATAACACCCAAATTTTTAATGATGGTGTGAAAAAGGCTTTCTAGCTTATATGTATGTATTATGAAATCCCAACATTTTCTTTTTTGAACCTTGGTATATATGTGGTAAAAGTTCGAAGATTTCTAATTGTCATTTATACTATTAAAGAAGGCTGATGGGAAAAAGAAATCGAATTGTCATGTCATAAAAGATATCAAAACCTCATTACACCTATCTATTCCTTTCATTTCATTTTGCACCACCAGTTATTTTGTGGCATTATACTGGTTTGGTTATAGCATGCATGCCCCAAATTGCAATGATGGCGCGTAAGGCACATGGACATATTGATACTGTCAATTTCCAGGGAACTGGGTTTTTTTAATGACATCATTAAGAAATTAGGTTTAGTTTAATCAAGTTGGTTTAGTTGGTTTGATCATTTGATCTTAAAAACAGGTTATTTATAATTTGTGGAAAAATTTGAATAATATGATAATAGGATATTTTTATTCGAGTTCGCTTCTATTATTGGTCCCGGTTGAAGTAAGTCGGAAAAAGTCATACCGAAATGGTCCCTTTTTATATTTTTTGGGAATAATTTCTTTTTCAAGAAAAAGTACTTATAAAATGTACCCATTGTATAACTAAATAAGGGTAGAAGGTTTATTTATTTGGTTATTCGTTATTAATATTTTATGTGTATTTATATATATACTAGAATGAATTGAAAAAAAAAGAAAAAAATATTTGGAATTTTTTTTAATCTAAAAATTAAAAGTCATTATCAAAATGAAAAATAAATAATATTTCCCTCTATTTTATTTAAAATAGATCATTATTTACTGATTTTTCGGGGTAACCCATTTGCAAATATATAATTATTATTTATATGTATATTATACAATCACACGCACACACGCACACACACGAATCACGCATTACGCACACACGCACACAGGCACATAATAGCTCATAACGCATAACTATTACTAGTAGTAAAAATATTACATATCAGTAATTGCAATTGATGCTGATCAGTTCGAGAACCCGTCTAAATAGCCAGATTGAATAATGACAACAAAAAAACAATACACGCATTGCTACTCGTCATAATCAATAAACATCATAAATCACATTGAATTAATTATCAATTAACCGTAAATAGACAAAAATTGGACTGGGCGAATTCATGGGAACCAAGATTTTTTATTTTACAATAAAAATAAATAAATAAAACTTAAAACTTAAATATTTTAGTTGCTTCTTAGTTTGTATTTTACATTGGATTCTGCGATGATAATTCATGTGCAAATAATACATACGCGCGATATACAATATTAGTATTTTGATAGGGATTCACATTTCAACTCAATTTTTTTCAAGGTAATTAATTAATTATAAACGACAAAAAGCAATTCCCGTTATCATAATAATTAATAATTATATAATAATCATCATATAAAAAAATGACTGACCAGATCAGTTACCATCATCATTTTTCTATTACCATAAAAAATAAAACATTTAATTTTTTCAACGTTTAAATTTATAATTTCATTATCCTCATCGATTAAAATAATGTTATATTACATCACCTTACATTACGTTTTCCATACTCCAAAAATTTCCCCCATCCTCCTTTTGTTTTTTGTTAGTTTTAATTTTTTTTCCGTTGGTATGTTATTACTATCAACTATCAAACAACAACAACAACAACTTTTTTTATTTATGTAGTAAAAAAATATTTTTAACAATATACTATTGAGAATGAATGGATGAATTATTATTGTTATTTATTATTATTATTATAATATATATATATATATATATATATGTATGTTATATTTTCCATTCTTGTATAAATTTAGAATTAATTAATTCAAGAAAAATTTCAAATATTGTTTTTTTACTAGTTGACCGACCAATTAACAAACATCCTAACTAACTAACCAACAAATAATATCAATCAAACGAAGTACCTACCCACCTACATGCCTAGTTAGTTACCCATACAAAAGATAAATTATCTACCCACGCACCTTAAAGATATAAATATGTATGATCAATATACTTTAAAAAAAATTTTTTTTCCCGTTAAAATAAAAAAAAAGAAACAATTGAAAATTATATTTTTTTTTATAAATAACAAAATAAATAATTACAATTTTAATATATTTTTTTTTAAAAAAAAACTACGATAAATAATTTTTTTTTTCTTTACAAAAAAATAGAAACTTTTTTCTATTATCAATTTCAATTATAAAATAAAATAAAGAATTATGTCATTATCAGAGAGATGGAGGCTTTTGGTAACAGGAGAAGAGAGAATTGATAAAATTATTGGGATAGCAGAATTAGCTTATTCGGTTCAACCACTCTATGAGGTTGTTAAACAAGCAAAGAAGATTGAGTCGAATATTTTCGAAGCTTCTAATTCAAAGGTAAACGAATATTGTTTATTGTTTTGCAGGGTGCGGCAAGAGACCTGGTATTTTTTTTTTTCTGTTGTATAATTTTACACGTTAATTAATGTCCTCCTTTCACCACACACCTTTTCACATTTTATCCACAGGAAAACTATGCGTCTACAATGGACCAGTTAATTTTAAATATGAAGGAATTGATTGAAGACAAAACCAAAATTCATTTAGAGCAATTGGCCACAAAGTCTATTCTAGATTCGATGGACAAACGAATAAAGCAAATTAAGGAGGAAACGGAAATGAAAGGAAGATCTATAAATATTGATAACATTAATTATATTATCAATAACGAAAACGATGAAGAAGATGTAAAAAGAATTAAAGAAATATTACAAATAGAAGAGCGACTACTTAAAGAATTGTGGCAAAAATATATTGATGAACAAATGAGTCGTTTACATCAACAACGACAAATGCATTCTGAACGTTTAAGATTATCAATACGAAATATGCAACTAAATCAACAACAAAATATATCATCATCACCATCATCATCTGTATCTTCCCCAACCGAAACTCCTCCTCCTTCTTCTAGTTCTAGCTCATATTCTTCCACATCTACATCTAATACTAACCATTCCAATCATGAAATTCATTCTTCTAGCTCATCTTCTAAACCACCAAATTCTTTATCGTCAATAGCACCTGATGCGCCGGCAATCTCGACAAACATCTAATTTCAGTGATAATAATGATCCACACCACATCCTTTTTATTAGAAAATCGTTGAGTGAATTTCATCGTCGACACGCAAATAATATATTTCTCACATTTATATGCGCGCACACATACACACACATAATATTTTTCGAGATAGCCAACTATTTTTTTTTTAAACTACATATCGCAAAAATTTTTTCAAATTGTCATGTAATATTAACTACAATATTATTAATGCAATATAATAATAATAAAATACAATAAATGTGACGTTATCATCATTTCTCCTAACATCATCATCTTTATTATTGGTATCAATATTGATGTTAGTATTAATGTTGGTTGTAACAAATCCTTCAACGTTAAAAAATTCAAGTTCTAATTTGGGCATACTGCAACAAAGGATGTGGTCGGGAAAGAGAGATCTTAAGGTATGAAGGAAAATAGGGAAAGGGAAAATTGAAAAAATTTTCCAATTTTAGCTCTGTTCCTTGTTCATTTTATTCTTGGCAGTAAAGTATGAATTGGTTATTATATCACGCATATTATGTATATTATAATATCCAAAATCAAAAAATTTAATTATTTTTTTATCATCATCATTATTATTTAAATTTTCCTTTATCGACTTTATTTCAGGATGGGAGAAGTTTCTGCAATTAATTTTTTAAAAAACTTTTCACATCAATGTTCTTTCTAGATTCCAAATATCTTTTCCAATCTCTGTAATTTCAATTAAAACATAAATACAACATATCATTATTAAAAGTATTTACTTTTTATCCGCAAGGTCAGAACCAAAAAAAAAAGCGCTTATCTTTAGTTGAATAATTACTTCGAACCTTACAAATCTTTTCGTACAGATGATCATGCTTCCGGATATTTTTTCGAGAAAAGATAAATATTATTGACAATATATATAATTAATGTTGATATTAATAATAATAATGTTACCTTATAACTGTAGCTCATACACTTTAATTCTTTAAAAATTTGTTCTTTTTAAATAATAGATTACTATGTTATTATAACAATCGTTTTTTAACTCCTTCGTATTCTTTCTATCCTTGACCAGTATTTGGCTTCTTTGCCTCACAAATCAACATGTATGATTTGAATTCTTTGCCAACATTATCATGAGGATACGTCACGGTCATATTTAATAACAAAATATCATCATCGTCATTATCAGAAGACTCAAGAATAATCCAAAAATATACAAGCGAGCTGAAAGAAACATACATACGTATTTAAAATCAACGTTGGTAGTCAAACAGAGCCCAATAGTAATCCAGGAGGAATTATTTGTTAAAGCTTTCCAAAAATTGAAAATCATCGTCTTCCAAGTTAAATTCTTTGTATTTAAAATTGTCATCATCTCCTTGAAAAATTACTGCGTCAGAAATGAATTAAAATTATCTCATGATTTTAAATTATTCATGTCGTCTAGAAAATCATTTGGATTTCTAGATCTTCCACTCTGGAATTTGAGAAAATGAACTAGTTTCAAAGATCTATGGTAAGATAGAAGATAATAGAAGATCCAAAGAGATTATTCGCCTATAATTGGTGAATGATTGACATAGTAATCAGTGGGGAAAATGGCCAATCATACAACTTTGCACAAAAGTTGTATTATATTTTTGTCCTACCACTATTTTTTTTTGTGCATGCAGATAAGAAAGAAACTCTAAAGATTATTGATATGTATTATTTTTTTTTTGCTTGCATTTAAAAAAAAAATCTTTATACTTTGAAAAATATAGAGAATATTGTTTCCGCAGCAAGTTCCTATCAATTCTTTCCGTTTTTATTTAATTTTGGTAACTTAGAATCTTATCATGTTAAAAGAATATTTAATAGTATTATTAGCTGATAGCATTGAAATCAGTATGGAATTAGAAAACAAAATACATTACCAAATATTTAATTAGCTGATCTAAAACAATTTGTATTAAATTACACGCGGCTTTAGATATTAATTTCTTGAAACTATGTAACTCTTTTACGATTTTCGTTGGATTGATAATTTTTTGCATCAAGTTAATACTCTTGATTATCTTGATTATATCACGTGAAAAGATATTTAAAATTTTCATTGAAACAAAGATTTATTATAAATATATATTTTTTGTATTCACTTACCTCTGTTAACTAGTGTTAATAATACTTCTTGAATCCATGAGGTTTCTGTTCGAAAGGAAAGTACCCTGCTACTATCTTTTTCATTCTAAAACCAAGAATAAAAAATAAATCAATTTTAAAAAATGTAACCCTGAGTTGATAATAATGATTAGACCATGGTAAATGAACGGCTTAATAATAAAAGAAACGCAAGAAGAGAAACTAACCCAATCATGAGTATATGAACCAAACTAATATTATCATGTAAATATAATGGCATCGAACGTCAACACAGTAAATATTCCCCGTATTCTTTCATGATCCCATCATATTAGACCATTTTTTATTTTAATACTTATTTTATACTTGCCGAGAACACGAAAACTCTGTAGTTGGCTCTTGGTTTCTCAATAATGTCAATAAACCTTCTCTATGCAAAATGCTTGATATAAGGGAAAAAGTTTTACAAAAGTGAACATAGTGCCACAAAGATCCAATCTTGGTATATTAATTAGGGATTGGATCGGTTCGTATCGGTTTATAAAACTACTGGTTCGATTATATATCGTTATACATTCCTATATAAAGAACTGCCACTAAAAAAACAGGATAATTCATGAATTACAGAATTAATGGTGGGAGGGACAAAAAACGTTATTATGATAGTTAATATCAAATTTCCATTTAGAGAAAACCAATATATTAAAAACTTTAACATTTAAACTTTAACATTTAAATTTAACATTAAATTTTAACATTAAAAATATGCATTAATAATATTATTATTATGCATGCACGTTATCACTTCTAATATACTAATGTGTTGTTAAAAAAAATATCAAACCGCAGTTTAAACAGGATCTCGCATTACATCCAATTATTTCAATTTCAAAAAACCCTGATTATCTTTCCAAATCAAGTAAAGGATTTCCAAGTTAATCCATGTTTATATATCTCAAGTTCTGTGCAGCTAAAATCTAATCGTCTGTAGATGACTTTACTTAAGGTAAACAGAATGATGATTAGATTTCTTCAAAAATGTTTTCTCTATCTTATTATTTTGATACCATAAAAAGTGAAGATATGTAATATCATGTGATTCTGTCGAGGAATTAGTTTTATTGGACGATAAGCTTTTAATAAAATATATTAATATATCTATATATATATATATAATATACTGATATGTGGTCAAAAATTTTTCCCCAATATTGCGTCATTTTTAAATTTTAAAAATTATAAAATTTCCCCCATTTATTTTTTTACGTCAGCTAATTGCATCATATACTCTATTTTACTGGTCGAAAAAGGACAATTAGCGCCAGTCAGCTAAAAATTAACACATGATATTGATTGTGTTTCCCGATTTTTAGTTGATCAACTACCAAAAAGTGACAAACTGCTATACTGATTTATTACTGGTTTATATTGATATTTTCTAGACCTTGTCATTCTTCACTCCAAATAACTATAATAGAATAAAATATATATTAGAATTTTATTTACCTGGATCCTGGTGAAGAAGATGTTGTAAAAGGTCAAAAAATATTAACAATAGAAGAACAAAGAATTATGGCTAAAATTATCAATACAAAGTATGAAACTTCAACAATTTGTAGTGAATCAACAAAAACAACAAAATTTGTCATCTTCTGGATCTAGTTATTCTATGGTTGGAGCTGGAGTTTGGGTTGGATCAAAATCATCATCTATACCTTCCAAATCGGATTTTCTGTTCCCCTCCTCCACCTACATCCTTTATCGTCGTCATCATGTAAAATCAATAAATTAAATATTATTTATACGTTTTACAAATTTCTCACATATTTATAATCATAGAGAATTACAATGATAAAAATTTTCTTAATTATTTAATTAACACAAATAAAAGATTGAATGCCAAAACTCGTAATTTTTTTTGAAATAGTTTCCATATTTCAATCAGATCTGCAGTTTTTTCTTATTCTGGCATATTAGAGTAGTACGGCAAATATTTAATTTCTTATAAACTTGCAGAGAGAAGAGAAGAGAGAAGAGAGAAGAGAGAGCGTAGTTAATTTATATAGGTGATTTTTATAAGTTTGTGATCTGTGAAAACCTGTTTACTTTTTTCCATAGCCACAAATTAATTTTAAAATTTGAATAAATAATTAACACGTATTAGAATGT
>CAJVPN010001188.1:0-16697 GCA_910592215.1 Entrophospora candida
AATTGGGCCAGAATTTTTTGTCCGTTATAGAGAAAAATCCGTTATAGAAAGATCCGTTATAGAGAGAGTAAACTGTATATGAAAAATGACCGAAAATCCCCTTTTTAAAGCTAAATATGTCGCACTAAATTAAATTCGTCATATTCTGTTTAAAAAAAATTAAAAGATTCCACGAAGACCTAACTTTTCCAAAATCTAATTTTAAAAGTTATCTTTGATGTACAGACAGACAGATTAAATATATTTGTACAGTAATATAATAAGCTATCGAATCACTTTGCCACATTCATCAAATCCAAGAAAAAAGTTGAACGCAGTTAAAAATAAATCACGTGACTATTTTTTTGTCAAAAAATTAATTTCTATGTACTATTCATTATTTCTTCCATAATATTAAATTGTTAGACCTTTCTTATAGCACTCCATATACTTTACTGATCTTAATGCATACTTTCTTACTTGTTTCAATGTTACAGAATCAAAGGCCCTAGGTATATTTTCTTGTAAGCCTTTCCAGGTATAATCACAATGTTGCCTTACATACCTTTTGGCAGCACCCCAATACATTTCTATATAGTTCAATTCACAATAGAATTTTGAATAAAATACCACTTTATGACCTTTTGCATCAATTTTCCTTGGAGTAGAGGTTTTTGATTTTTGAAATTAAGCTGGAAAGCTAAAATATACATGTCGAGCTTTCTTCAAGAGAGTAAATATTGAAAAAAGATTTCTTCCTAATTTTTGCTAATCATATGAACGCACGTAAGATAAATCGGGCCAAAATTATAAAATTTGGAAAATTTTATAAGAATCGGTGTTGAAAATTCAATCAGGGTGTGTCACGTTATATAAAATTTCCATGTGCTCGAAAATATTTCAGTACTATAAAAACAATAATAGAGAAATGAATTTATTCAATTATGGCAACATATTTTGGATACTGATGTTAATTTTCCTTTAATTATTCAACTATAATAATAGTTCTTCAAATAGCACTTCTTATACCTCTTTCTAATGCTCATGTAGAAAGAATATTTTCTCAAATGAAATTAATTAAAAACAATCTGAGAAATAAAATGCATCAAAATACATTAGATGGTTTTATTAAATAGTCCAGAAATTGAAAATTTCGATTTTTTAAAAGCATATGAAAATTGGGAAAGTAAAAAGACAAGGAGAAATATTTAATTTAATTTTTTATTTTGTAAAATTATTTCTTCATAATAAAAAAAAAATAGACGTGCACACAGCTTATGTAACGTTACACGTCACTGATAGGAATCACATGATTTTTAAAAAGAGGCAAGCAATATTTTTTTTATTATCTTGACGATAGACTATCAAACATCGTCTTTATTAAGCACCCAATATTTCCTTTTTAGGTTTTAAAATTCATGATATTACGCAGTATATAATAGCAAGTTTTGGAAAATTGTAATTTACATTTGTGCACAATAATATTCAATGGATTTGCATTCAATTGTTTACGTGGAGACAACAAATTCTAATCTTATATGTTGTATCTGTAGAACACCTTTCGTAGAGCCTGTTGTTTTAGAGTCTTGCGGGTATATTTCTTTTATTTTCTAATTTTCAAAATTGCAAATTACTTTCTAAAAAAATATATAATATTTTTAGTCATACATTTTGCAAGTTGTGCATTAATCAATCCATAACTTCAACAAAATCAATATGTCCAATTGATCGTTCTCCTTTATCTGATACAAAAAACCAACTTAAACCCGCTTCAAAATTAATAGTTAATATGGTAAACGAATTGTTGGTTTATTGTCCAAATAGAGAACTAGGTTGTTCTCATGTTGGAGAACGTCAACTCATACATTCTCATATAAAAGATGATTGTATGTATCTGGAAATTCAATGTTGTTTAGAAGAATGTAAAGAAATTTTTTTGAGAAAAGATCTATCAAAACACATAGAAAAATGTCTGCCAAAAATTGTTGATGATTGTGAATTATGCAATTTAAAAAAAAAATCATTTTCATCCAAGGTAATTTAAATAGAAAGATCCAATTGATTGGTTGTTTGTTTGTTTATTTAATAAATATTATTTTCATTTTCAATTAATTATTTTCTTCATTTATTCTTGCCATTTTTGTTTTTAAAGGACCTTCAGGTATCTTCTGAAAATTTTATTTGTCAAGATTGTCACTCAGCCTTTTCTCAATCTCAATTTTCACAACATATTAAACAATGTCCAGTAAAGGTTGTTTCATGTTTACATTCTCAATTTGGTTGTAAATGGTCAGGTCAACAGCATGACTTATTGAATAATCACATCAAAATCTGTATTTATGAATCGTTAAAGGATTTCTTTACTATATATAAACAACATTCTGACACAATCAATCAAGAAAATCAACAGCTAAAATCAAAATTAAATCAGCTAAATAGTTCGGTTGACATACTACAAAATCAATTTGCCACAATTTCAAATCAATTATCCTCCATTCTCTATCGTTATGAACTATACATTGAAAATCCAATCAACACTAACATTTCTCCAATAATTATTGGTAACAATAATGGCGATAGCAATGATATCAATAACAATATTGGCAATAATAATAATAGTAATATCATAATTAACCATGAAGATCACTCTACTCTATTATCAACTCATGAATTGTTATTATCTGATAATGATAGAATTAACAATGAGATTCAATTATTAAATGAAAACTTGATAGACTTAGAGTTTAAACAAAATGATGCTTTAATGAAAGAAACTCTAAAAATTCAACAAGAGGTTACTTCTCTCAAAAGTACATGCAATTCATTGAAAATGCAAATTAATTATTTATTGATGGAAAGAAGAACTACAGGAACTGGCGTCAGTGCTGGCGAAAACCCTTCAAAATTATCACAATCAATTCATAATGCCAACAACAGCTCTTCATCAGTTCAAATGTCACAAGGTATACCCTTGATTGTTGTTATTAATGATGATAACAATTTTGATTTTTTTTAACAATTACTTTATTCACTATAACTATACAAAACAGAAAATGGATCTTATATTAAATCAAATCATAGCAATATGAAACAGCTTTCTCGTAAAATAGGCTCACTATATACTGGTAAATTATATTAATATATTTTTCAAAATTAATTTAATATCAAAAAAATTTGATAGATGATAATAATAAATTTTCTTTTTTACAAGAATTCCCTAGGCACGAAAAACTTTGATTACTTTGATCTTTATTTATTTGTATAGATGTTACAATAAACAAAAAAGGTAAAAGAGCATCACGCCGATTTAACGTGATTTCTTTCTAACTATTTCTTTATTTTCAAATGCCTGCCTCTATTCAACAATATTTGATAATGTTTATACTCAATATTTTAATATTGTGATACTTTCACCAAATTAGCATATTTGTCATTTTCCTTCTCCCTCTGCCTCTACTTGCCTCCAATTGATTTCTCATAAACCCATCGAGGATAAATAAACAAAACTACTATTTATTAACTTTATTATGTTCCTCCTTTTCACATACTATAAATGTTTTTGTTCCTTACTAGTTTATCTTTCATCCTCTAATTGTGTCATTTAGATTATTTGTATTATAATTAAGGCTCGAAACCAAATTCGAACCAGTAATTTTGGGATAGAATAATTCAAACCATCAAAACTATTCGAAATTCGAATATTCATTGCTTGTTTAGTGAATATCTCAAACTGAATTGTATCCACCTGTGTTTTTTTTTATTGGTTTATTTTTTGAGTAAGATCTTTTCATAAAGATATTTTTTTAATAACATGAGACACTGTTGTTCGAGAATTCTAGATATATTGTAATTAGGTACATTGTTTTTATAAAGATTAATGATTTTACCACATTGACTTTGGCATTCTGGGCTTAAAACTTTGTTCAAAAAAAGATGATTTTAATTGTCTAGTTAAGTGATTATTCTAACAAGAGAAGTTTTATTAACAAAATTAGGGAAAGTCCAAACTAATAATTTCAAACCCGTCAACTGCAAGATGAATTGGATAAGTTGTTGTAGATGAGATAATTGTAGACCCAGATACATAAGAAGTACTTTGACTTTTCAATTTCACCATAAATGTAATTGTACACAATGAATCTCGCTCGATTTAATAGATATTTAACTATATGCGAAATATCAATTTTCCGCAATAGTTTCTAAATTTGGACTAGTAAAATATCTGTTAAATCGATGATTTTCTGTGTTGTGATTTCTGTGATACAGTCAAGCCTTCGTTTCGAGAATTTTTTATTAAATTTTTTTTTAAATATATTAATATAACTACAGGGCCTGAAAGGTTGGTTTCATGGTGAACTTATTAGTTTACTAGGGGCAGTCAATTTTTTTTTTTATGTAACTATAATAAATAAAATTATGCGACATTACCTCATAGTAAAAAAAAAGTGCACCCCTTGGGAATGAGAGAAACAAAGCATTTCATTGGTTACATGTGACACAATAAAAAATACTACTGTCATTATAAAAAAAATTTATATTCATAATTATTGATTGTATTTTGCCTCATTGTTTTTATTGTTTTTAAAGTAATATCTACCAAGAGAATTAACCAGTTAAGAATTAAATAGAAGGTTTTATTTTTTTAATGAAATAAAATTCTTGATTCATGTCTTATTTATAATAATTTCAACTACATAAACTTCTCTGTCTACTCTCTTGTTCTTTTGTTCTAATAACCTTTGTATTTATTAAAAGAAAGAGTTCTTTATTCTCCTGTCACTTAATAAAGTGAACAATTCTTTACTTGCTTGTTACAAATTAATTCTTTATACCTATACATGCAGCCCAAAGTATTTTGACACTGTCATAAAGGGGTGTTACACTTATGTTTTTAATAGTGAGTGCCATAATTAATTTCATCAAAATTGGAATCATTTTGGCCATCAAAATCACCAAACCAATTTGGGCTGTATGTATATTTATATTCTTTATCATCATTACTAAGTATAAAAATCAATTCTTTATTTTTTTTGTTACATGACAAGGAAAAATTGATTTATAACATAAATTGCACAATTTTTATTGGAAAATGATCTGTGAAAGTTACTATATGCATTTAGAGAGGGGAAAAGACCATGCAGTGCAGGGGAAGGGATGTGCATTTAACTCTAATCCTCAAGCTTGGGAATGAATGAGTGTGCACTTAGAATGGTTGACTGCAATTGCATTTCAACAAATTCACATGACAATTGAGCAACAAATAATGAATCATTTTTAATTGCTGGGAAATTATTCCTTTATCAAATGGGGAATTACCCAACAATGAAATCAAATCATCAAAATAATGAAATCAGTAATTACCTTTTTCTTTGCCATTATCAGCAGAAGAATATATTAGATTGATAATGAAGTGGAAGATAATGAAATGTTAACAAAAGAAGAAACTGGCACATCAACATATAAAATCACAATTAATGCTGCTGCTGACACCTTTAAAACAGTGTATAATTTTCTTTAACAGGGGTGATATTGAAATATATTACAATGAATTTAAAGCTTTTCAAATAAATTATATTTATTTTTTGACTACCATCTATTTATCCGAGACCCATGAATACATCTGATATTAATCATTTTCACAGTAAAATATTCACTGTCACTTTGGGGGGTTTTGGGACAAAACCAACAGGGTGATACTTGTGTGTCTGTGCTCTCTAGAGTCTTAAAAACCTAAGTGATTTTACTAAGTAGGTGCAGTTCATGGCTTACCCATCACTCAAATGATAATTGAAATATGTTTACCTCATCATTTGAGTTAGAATTTTAACACAAAATCTAACCAAATTGTGGACATGCATCAAAATCAGTTATATATCTATAATCACATTCAAGCCATTTTTATTAGCTCTAAAGCCTAAAAAGTTATGCAATCTAAAATTCTAACCAAAAGATCTAACAAAAATTTTCATAACAACACCTCACAAGGTAAGAAAATCCAACAAAATTTTAGGATATCAAGGGATTAGAACAGAAAACTTTCATAATGCCACATGTGTGTCAAATCTTTATAAAGTATTGGTCTCATAAGTCAAGAAAATATAACCAAAAAAATTTCAATACTCATAGGTCCTCACGCCCAAAAAATTGCTAAGAAAATAAAGCATTTTTGGCTTTTCCTAATAAAAACTGACCTTGGATAAAACTGCTCAGATTAAATTCCCAATATATGGAAAATTTCAGACTCCTAGAGCTCATGGTCCAAAAAGCCTAACAAAAAAGTGGATAGGAAATAAAGCTAAAGCATTTTTAGCCTATTTTCAAAAAAACTGTCCTTTGATAAAAACAGCTTAGACCAATATCCTGATATATAAATTTCATTCTGTTCAGAGCCATACTTTAGAGCAATCTTTGATAGAATTCAGAGATATAAAACCCTCTGGTATGCAATGGACATCCCACACTCGTAGCATGAAGGGTGTTTTTTAACCTTATAGTAAAGTTGACACTCTTCAGGATGCATGCAAGCATTTACATAGATGGCTCCAAAATTATACATGAAGTCAAGATTAAGACGATTTAGTATTAATTTCAGGGTTGAAATATGGCACATTAGATAGAATAGTCTCATAAGGAGGATTCAAATAATTGCCCATCTCATCAATAAATGGCAAACCAAAATATTTCAATAATCTCAATAAGAAGGAAAATTATCAGCTGAAGGTATGTTAAATAAAAATAATGAAATTGAACTTGACAATATCCCTTCACCTCAACAAATTAAAAATTGGATATCTAGATTTAGTCAGCATCATAAAAAGCAAGCAGCCGAGTATTAAAACATAATATTTATTATTTGTTTGATTAAAATTATTTAGGGGCTGGTTATGCTGTCTTAAACCATAGGCATGCTTTACTACATTGTAATTACAGCAAGAGTTTTCACACCAACGTCTTTATTTATTACCAATCACAAAAAATATCTATCTATTTTTAGTGGTGATCGGCAGCAATAAAAAAAATTTAAATATGGTGAAAGACCACAAATTGATCAGTAATTCAAATTTCATGAATTACATTTCATCAGACTCACGCCATTGAGAGAATTCGAATAGTAGTTATTTTGTCCAAAACAACCAGATATTGGCCGAGTTATGACAATTTGAAGCTTTTGATTAATTTTTCTGTATGTTCAAGACGTAATTTCGACTGTTTCGATTTTTAATTCGACTTTTGACCTCTCAGGTCGAAATGATTCGACTTTTAGGTTTAATTTCGAATTTATATATAACCGAAATTATGGAGGTAGTAATAGGGCAAGAATAATCACCTGCATTTTTGAATATAGAAAAAATTATTTAAAACAAATCGGTTAGACCTAATGCTGTGGTTATACATGTGCAACTCTACAAAAAATCTCAAAAGAAAGAATCCATGCAAGCCTCAAAATCCTGCACCTGTGTAAGCGTCACTCCTTATCAGAGCCTGAAATAATTCCTAATTCTGAGCCTAAGCCAAATCAAAATCTTGAACCAATTCTTAGTTCAGATACTTTGTCCGTTCTGAGTATGCAATTTCAAGAGATAAAAAATCCCAGTGATAGAAGGCCAGGTGAGACTGTTAAACAATGGGGATCGAGATTACAAAAAAATTAAGGATCTAAGTGATACAGATTGTGACCAACCAAAAAAATTTGGCCGAAACCAGAGCTCTTTATGATGAATTATTTCAATTAGACCCAAATGTATATATCCCGCAAAGGCCTTTAACAGAAGAGCAAGGATTAGAGCATTTCATTCTTCTTTATATGAAACACAAAAAATGATTATTCAAAGAAAATAGAATGGCATGTTAAGATGCAGGCGAAAGGCGAGTCCACAACCAAGCATATGATAATCCTAGCTGTGCAGCAAAATTATGGAATAGAAGTGTCAATACAGCCAGAAATAACCACTCTGTCTTCAGTCATATGTAAGACTCTGAACGAATCAATGAAATTCGAACCGATTCTAAATCGAATTCACTCGTGTTTGCTTCGATCCCGATTCGAATCAATCACTGGTAGAAAAAATGTAATTCACAAAGATTCCACATAGTGAAATCATTGAGCATAACAACCGTTTTTACAATATTTTTACAATAGCTTCCGTAATATTTCACTAGTATTTGTAAAACTGTTGTAAAAACGGTTGTTATGCTCAATGATTTCACTATGTGGAATCTTTGTGAATTACATTTTTTCTACCAGTGAATATACACCAGCTATGAAACATGATTTGATTTGATTCGGATCGATATACACTAATACTATCTAATGCATATATAAATAAAATAGTTCAATGAAAAATCATTTGTTCCAGCGAATCTTGTTTCAACGAATTATAACTAAATTCGCATTGAATTTTTGCTTCACATATAAAGCTCGTTGAAACGCGAGTGCCTCGTGCGTTCCACCTTATAAAGAAATATATATGGAATAGGTACTATTATTGAATACATACTAATACGGAGTATACCTACTAACACAGAAAAGTGAACTTTCCCGTATCTAAACACGCGAAAACGGCACGGTGCAGGTGTTTTCCGCATTAAAATGCATTTTTAATGTACAGAAACCAAACGAAAGAATGTTCCTGTGCTGGTTTCCGTATTTTTAGGTACGGGAAGGTGAATTTTTCTAATTATAATGCATCAACAGGAAACCTGGGAGATATTATGAAAGAATCAGCACGAGTAGCGCTTCCGTATCAAAACACGTTTTTTCCATATGTTCATTCTGCATCTATTCAGATTTGTTGAAATAAAATTTGACTGTGCGTTACTTTCTCTGGTCATTATTTTTAAAATTTTAAAATATAATAAAAATCCGATTTAGATCGAATCGAGTCGCTTTAAAATCCAACTCGATTTGATTCGTTTGAAGCCTTATGTCATATACGTGAAATAATGGAACAGGGCCAGGACTTTTTAGCAGATGATGATCCCAGTAAGAATGTATCACACATATACCCTCTCTCTCATATATAACATGATTAGATCAACTCTTAAATGGTTGGTTGGACCTAATATTTCTAAAAGTAGGAATATGAAAGTCCATGCTTTCTAATTTAAAATGAAATATTTTTTAGTTTTCTTTTTTTAAATATATCTTAAAATGTATTATTGATCTATCCAATCAACACATATTCTTGATCCATTACATTTTCACTGCATATGCACATTCAACATTTTTTTAAATTCCTGTAGTATAATATACGAATAACATAATTATTTCTTTAAACTCGTTATCCATTAAACATTTTAATGCATCTAATCCTCGGTAACCAATTTATTGTAAACAACTGGATCTTTAAAAATCTATTTTTTTGAAAGTCTTCGATTACGATGTGGTCTTAAATGGTCAGCAGGTCAATTTCTATTACGCGTAAAAAAGAACGGTAAAGTTGTACGCGTTGAATTATCTATTACTATAAATTTTTTTTGTGCACATCGAAATTCACTATTTTTAAAGATTTAGCATTAATGATATCAAATCATATGAAAAACCATGATGTTTTGTTTTATGTAAATAATGGATAAAAAAATTGATTTTCTTTTATTATTAAAATTAATTTTTTTAATTATTAAAAAATCATCTCACAAAAAATCTATCAATTAATATTTGGATTTTTCCATTTTATTATTGTTTACTTGCAATTATGCCAATTGAATCTTTTGAGATAAAAAAAGAAATATCAAATGCTGATGATGCGTATCAATTGAACTGTGACAAAAATATAGATCTTGATAATAGTTCTAGTGCAGAAACCATTCAAGTTTCAACTCCTTCTGATCACTTTAATGACTCGAACCGTGAAGAATCTAAGTTACCTGCTGAGAAAGTATGTATTTCTTTTCTTGATAAATTTTACCTGTTTTATATCTGTTTATATGTTTACATATTTAATAAGAAAAAATAAATTGATTTTTTAAAAAATTTTTTTACCCATATTTTATAGCCTCTTGATCAGTCAGTGATATCCGAAGATGAAAAGAAAAAAAATTCTGAATTTTTTCTTGGAAAACGTGCTAAAACTCCTGAACGTTATATGAAAATTAGAAATTTTATTTTAAATACTTGGTTAAACAATAAACCAAAATACATATCAAAAACTATTGTTAGGCCTGGACTTAAGGTTTTTTTGATTTGCATATTATATGTATATATATATGTATATATATATATATAAATCACTCAAAAGAATATATATACACATGTTTTCTATCTTTTAATCAAAGGATTGTGGTGATGTTAATGCTATCGGACGTGTTCATGCATACCTTGAATCGATTGGTGCAATTAATGTTGGTTTTGCTACTAAAATTAGGGCTGTCAAAAGATCCTCCAAAAGAAAATTATCTGATGGATCCGCTAACAGTACTGATGGAAGTAGTAGCGGCAATGGTGGTGGCGGTGGAGGTGGTGGTGATAACGGAAGTAGTAAACGTAAAACTAAGACTAGAGTTGAAGATGATGAATGGAATTATCCAGGGTTTGATAAATTTTGATTTTTGAAATTACTATTAAATTTTCAAATACGATTTTGTTTAAAAACCACTATTTATTTTCAACTTTTGATAATTTAGAGCTCGTAAGAATAAAAATTGGTAATTTATATGGTCTATTTATAATATCTTTTAACACACATGCACAAATATACGTTGTCTCTATTATGATAATAAAAATCATGCTAATATTATTAATCAATATAAGGTTAAAAAATGATATCGATGTTGATACTTACGGTGATGATGATAGTGATGACGACGATGATTACGAGAACAATCTTACTGGTGGAACTAAAGGTTACAGATTTTTGTTTTAATATTATAAATTGGATTTTAATTTTGCTTAAAGCTTTCCTAAATGTTTAAAACAAATTCAGGTGATGATTTGACACGTAGAAGCAAAAGAATTCGTACTGCTAAAAAAGAAGGGAAAATTAATTATAATGAAATATCCTTTTTTAATATTGTATGGAGATTTGGTTTAAATCTATTTAGCCCTAACTAAAAACTTTACGACGATTTAGCCTATGATTATGATCCATTTCGTCTGGTAAAACCCATGCATTATACATCAAGATATCCTGCACCATTTAAATTGTCTGTTTCTACTAATGTTATGGTAATTATATTTTATAAATTGGGGTTTTTTAAAAAAAATTTATATTACGGAAAATATTAATATTATATATATTTATAAGCTCATGATGGACTTTCATGCTCATTTGGCCCATACTGAAATCATTGGTTTGCTTGGAGGTCATTTCCATTCTGATAGTCAACTAATGGAAATTACTTATGTATATCCTTGTAAAAGTTTAAGTACTGGTTTTCAGGTATATAAAAATTATTAGAATTCAGATAATAATAAATAATATTATTAGGAATCTACAACAATTACATATATACATTTTCCAAATTTTATCTAACTTTAGTGTGAAATGGATCCTGAGTCTGAGGTTGCTGCAAGAGAGGTTTTTTCTGAAAAGTGCTTGGAATTTGTTGGTTGGTATCACTCTCATCCAACTTTTGAACCTCAGCCTTCAATTCGTGACATTGAAAATCAATCCCAGTATCAGGTATGATAATAATATTTTAAAACTTTATTTTATTTTTGAATAAATCATACATATTTGATGTTTTTTGATTTTCTCTTATTTAGGAAATGTGGAAACGTGATGATGGTTTGGAACCATTTATCGGAGTGATTGTAACCCCATACGATGCAGAGAATGTTTCTAATATTTCAAAATTTAAATTTTGGATGAGCGGTACCAAATATGATGTTTCAGGCGAATATAGTAAGTTAATGATGTGTGTGTATATACAGATATTATGAATTAATAATTATTATTATGTTGATGTTATTTAGGAACACCTTATGAGTGCGAACATTTAGTATCACGATCTGAATCTTTTCCTGAAGATATGTTTTCTCAATTATCCGAATTGATTAGGGAATATCATAACTATGATCAGTAAGTTGTACAAATAATCTTAACTATTGATTAATTAATTGATTTGATTGTTGAGATATTAATAATGATAATAACAATTAAGACGAGTTGATATGGCACAAAAGTACCGAAATAATGACAATTTTTTGAGACTTGATAAAATGATGGAATCATTATCATCTCATCTAACATCTCAAATCGCTGATTCATTGATTTCACGTTTACGAGAACTTGTTAATGACAATTTTATTAGTCAAGAAGTTTCAGAAGTAGTCAATAATAATACTAATACAAATGTTGAAGAACCATAAAAGGTTGGCTTGATCTGAGATTGATAACAGGATAGAGTTTATCATAGTAATATTATATAATATATTAAATAAAATTTTAATTTTCAAGAATTTTGTAAAGGATCTACATTTCATTTTTGATAAAAGGGTTTTATATATATACATTATGTAAATAAGATATATAGATAATCTCATGTATTAACAAGTGGAACATCATATAGTGAATGGCCAGTTATTTTGTTAAATATCTCTGACCAGGTGAGACACCCATCAGATCTTTTTGATATTGAAAGTGCGTTGAAGTGTTTTGAATGTCTGGTATAAATTGATTAGTGTTAATCATCGGTGTAAGTAGGTAAGTTTTGGGAAGTGCGGTAAAATAGAATGAGAAGCTGAAGCAACCTGGATGCAACAATGATAGGTTGATACACTCAATAGCACCATCTACTTTTACATCAAGTATCTTTCCATTAATAGTTACATGAGATTATGCACGCCTAGTCTCTTGGAAACACTATACACAAATTGTGAAGAACAATATCCATTGGTCATTCTAAGTGCAGGAAAACAAATTAAACATGAAAGTTAAAAACATCTCAGATTTACAAATAGAATAAAATAGATAAATATCATCAAGTTCTTGTTATTTGGGAAGAGCACCGGTCAGTTACAAAATAGTATGGCATGTAATTCCAAATATTGGGATGGTGATAGCTATATTTGGAAAAGTTATTAGTTAATTGATGAAGTTTTTGTAATAACGACCGGATAGATCAAATAATAATTACATTTTGTCACTCCCTAAGAATGGAATATAATAGAAATGAAAGTGATGAAAGAACTGTCATTATGAAAAGATATTCTTTAGATCAAATAGATGTTGTAAAAAGTACTTGAAATCCTTTTTTAATAAAGCATTTATTTGTAAATAAAATAATAAAATACATAAACCTCTTAATTTTGAGCTATTCCTACCAATTATTCATATAATAAATAATAATTGTTTCCAAGACTCCGAATGAGTCGGATGTCGAACACAAAAAAAAAAAGATCAACATGATCCATTCAACATATTCATTCATCATGTGGAGGGAGATTATAATTATAAAAAATTTTCACATTCTTTTATTGTCATATATATATACAAAAATTGTATTATAAATGGATCAATATATAAATCGTAAGAGCGTATTAAAATTTAAAGCTTCGTTAAAAAAAACCTTTAATTCCAAAACATCGAAATTACAAGGTTTTATTGTACTGTTTTATATATTAGTAGTATTTGTTGGACTAGTATCAAGATTAGAAGAGACATATTATCAATCAAAGAACAATGTATTTAATAGAATATTTGCAAAGAACGGATGGTTTTGGACTACAGTAGTATATGGTGCTTATTTAGCAATGAATGAAAACGAGAGACAAGGAGAGAAACTAGTTTTTTCTATACTTCGTTACATTGCATCAACAGGTTATTGGTATATAATAACGCAAAAAACTTTATTTGGACCAAGTGTATTTGATATGATATTTACAATGAGTGGAGGCAATTGTAGATTTAATGAGGACACAGAAAACTTTTCAAATTATGGAAAAACAAATGATATTAATAGTTCATATCAATGTAAACAGTTGAAGGGAGAGTGGATTAATGGACATGATGCCAGCGGACATTGTTTCTTATTAGTGCATTCTTCACTTTTTCTATTAGAGGAAATATGTGGATCATTCAACAAGAAAAAAATAATTGAATTGAATGAGTTTAAATTCTTTAAAAAAATATTTTTTGGTTTGTTGATTTTGTGGATCAATATGTTATTTTTCACAGTAACATATTTCCACAATATTAAAGAAAGTTCTACTGGATTGATATTTGGAATATTATATTGGTTTCTAATTTATTTTTTATTATTACCAAAACTACAAAAACTTTTTAATGTTCCATTATTACCTTATGAAATTGAGCATGAAAATAATGATATAAAAAATGAAAATGAAAATGAAAGTGAAAGTGAAAGTGAAAGTGACAAGGAGGAGAAGAAATGGGAATTTAGAAAGGAAAGAGGAATTTGGTTAAATATTTATTACTATACCTTAAATATTGGTTATCATACTTTGGATCTAATAATCAAAGCTGGAATTCTATTTAGTGAAAGAATAAGCATGTTAATCTATTAAAGAACGAATAAGTACGTTGATTGATAATTTAGAGAATAAGTACATTAATCTGTAATTTAGATTTATTATTATTATTATTATATACCATCATTATTTTTTATTATCATTATCATTATCACCATCATTATCATTATCAGTTAGTTTTTTTATAAATAAATAAATAAATACAATTTTTTTCCAATAAAAAAAAATTTTTTTTGTTTTTAATGTTGTATACAGTTGATAATATATATCTTTATAATTGTTTAACTTTGATGATTATCTTGAATAAAATTTTCCGGTACTAAAGAAATAAATTTATTGTTGTTGTTGTTATTATTCCTCAGAATTCTATAATAAGTCATAAAGTATGTAAGTTACCATTAAAAAAATTGCTGCTGGTTAATCTTAACTGGTGGATCACGAATTAAATACTTAAAAGAGAATACTATTTCAAGAAATAAAAATTCGTTAATAAATAAATAAATATATAAATATATAAATATTATGGTTTGTTTTAGAAATAAAAAATAAATAAATTATAATATAGTTACTATATATTCAATATTTAAATTTTATTTATAGGAATCTAATTAACAAATTGATATTTTTTTTAATATTTATTATTATTATTATATCTATTTATTTTAAATGGAATAAATTTTTGACTAGCCCTGATTAACATCATTCCATCTTCTTTAATAATTATTTCAGAATCTATTTCTTTTAAAATCGTTGGTAAAATTTGTTTTGTTTGTTTGAACTCAGATTTTTATAACTATTAATATTAATAATAATCTTATCATTATAAAATTTAAAAAGATTATGACATATATATATAAATTACCTAAATGGTGTTTGTTTCTCGATGATTTAGAGGATCTAAAAATGTAATTTTGCACTAGGGTAGAGTAATGTTAGATAAAAGAAAAATATAAAAGATAACATCATTTTAAAATAATAAATAAATAAGAGATTGCATCATACTTTTCTTTTTCCATAAACATCAATCGCTGGTAATATTAAAAAATGAATGTTGTTTTCATTGTCACTGTCACATTTGTTAGGTTTTGATGCTTTAACACTGAAAGTTTCCATATTTAAAAGGTTTATTAAGCTATGTTTCAAAAAGCGTGACTAATATTTGGGTAGTGAAAACAAAAAGTTTCCTAATGTGCTAAAGTCAAATTACTAATATAAATGATATTGTTATATAATTATGACAATAATTTGGTACTTTATTATTTATTTTAATTACCTTGATCTTAATTTCATAAAGAGTATTTTGACTTACATATCGGCCATTTAACAAATTAAATTGTAACTTTCATCATCGATTAAAGAAGTAGTCAGCCTAGACTCTTTTTTTGCACCTCTAGAAAAATTTGTTCTATTTATTTTATTCAAAAGAATTTATAATTAATCACTTATCAATAATTCCTTCCTCCACCTTTTCAATTTATTTAAATAATGATGATGATAATTAATAATTACTTACTTGATCATAAGGTCACCGTCAACAACATCATATGAAATCAACAAATGAGTAATATCAAAATTTTTTAAGGGCTGCTAGAAAAGGACAGGGACAGGGAATGCCCTGTCCCCTGTCCTTTTCAATAATTACTCCTGGAATCTATAAAAGGACAGGTCGCGGGACAGTTGATTTACATGAAAACATTAAAAAGGACAGGTAAATTCGAGGGACAGGTGTGGCACAAGCAAAGGGCAAGGTTGCCTGTTCTCTGTCCTTTTTCAGATTTTATTAGTATTAATAAATTATTGAAAAGGACAGGGAGAGAGCATCAGCCACAATTACCTGTCCATGTCCCTTTTATATAATTTCTTAAAAAGGACAGGTGGACATAAAACTTTGTAATTTAGATATACACTACACAAACAAATGTGAAGCTTTTCTGTGAGATTATTGAGTCAATTATTGCTCTTAATTTTATTATCATTGTTATTGGGATTAGCATTTAATGTTGGGACACTTTACCAACAATCAAGTAAGGTTTCTAGCCCAAACTGTTTCTCAAAGCTTGAACTATTTTGGCAATTTGGGCTTTTAACGTTTTTATGTAGAAACCTTACAATCAAGCCATCAGATGAATTTTGCACTTTAAACACATTTTTGTGCTTTAATTACAAAAAGTATACTTTAATAAATAAATAAAATTTTATTGCATTCATAACTATACATGTCACTAAAATTATTGAATTGCGTCAGACGCAATTAAAAATCTGTAAAATTGCGTCTTGCGTCACTCAT
>CAJVPN010001189.1:0-16689 GCA_910592215.1 Entrophospora candida
TTGTTTTCTGTCAAAGTTTTTAAGTAATTATTTCTGATTGATAGTTTTTTATCAAAATTTGAAATAACTTCAGCTTGAATGGCAAAATCTTCTTTTAGTTCTTCAAAAGAATTTTGTAATTTTTTAAGCATCTTTATGTGTTCTGCTGAGTCATGGTTGTTATTGGGTTCATGCATAGAACTGCCATGGGCTGTTCCCTTTTTTTTTTGTAGGTGAGAGTCATTTCATGGTCTCATAAGTTGTTGTTGTTGTTGTCTTGCAAATTGTTATTGTTGTTCATGATGTGATTGTTGTGATTGTTGTTGTTGTTGTGGTCTTCATGTTGCTTCTGCATAGGATTTTGGAATCCTGCAGTGTTGCACAGGCTGAAATTTGGTATATAGTTTTTGGAGTTTATTATCTTTTGCAGACTGTTGTTTTTTATTTGGACAAACTGCTGCCATATGATCAGGGTTGCCACAAATGTGACAGGTCTTTGCATCATCAGCGCACCAATAGAGTACATTCCCCTCATATGAATATTCAGTTTTTGCTGTGGCAGCTAGGTCCTTATCAGATTCAAAATTGATATAGGCATAATTAAGCTGTTTATAATTATTAGGATTTCTTGGTATGAATATAGAGTGGGCATTGATATCCTCAAGAAAGTCAATGATATCTTTTGCTCGGCAGTTGGTTGGCAAGCCAGCAAGCTTGAAACAATATTTTTGTCTTGTTTCATGTTGTTCTGCAGTAAGTGTATGTGGTAGCACACAAACACAATCTTTAATTATAAAGTTAACCCACACATTTCCTTTGAAATGTTGGATGTTTTCATGTGACTCATAGGTAATGAATGCATGTTGATATAGATTCCTTGTTCTCATAGTTAATTTTGTGATGAATGGTATGATTGTCAACCTTGTGTTTTTCCTCTTCTGGAGTAGGGGGTTTAATTTCGTCCCACTTGATGCAGTAGATCTTTTCTGTGTCAGAAACTTTAATTTCTTGTTGTATTGCCTTGTGTAAATCTTCCTCATTTATAAAATTAACAACCAAGTATTTGACTTTTTTGTTAATTCTAATGCGAGTTCCCGAATAAGACAAAAATGATGCAAATAATTTGTCTAAGTTCTTTGTCTTTTCTTTTGCAGTTTTCCCCTTAATTTTGTCAAAGGGGACACCAGCCATATGTTCTGTTTGACATATAATAGGAACAATCAGGGGAGCTTGTTCTTGATCAGTTAACTCCTCCATTAATATATCTGGGGATGAGCTTTCATCTTTATCTCTGAGTGTGTGTGGCGCAGTCTCAGTTTGAGAGTTCAAAAGAGGAGGAGAGGTATTATCAGTGGTTTTAGTTGACAAACCACTGTCTTGAATTTCAAATTGATTTTCTTTTCCTTTGTCTAAAATGACTTTGGAGGTTTGTTGAATAGGTTTTTCAACCATAATAACCTTGCCTTTGGTTGGCTTGGTAGCCTTGTTGTTTCCAGTATATATAAGCTGGAAGAGTATTCTGTAAAGTTTTATTTTGTATTTTAGCAGAGCATTTAGGCATGTTCACTTATTTTATCAAAGTATTGAACTAATACGGTGTGTATATTTTTTAGAAAAATAATTTCAAGTTACTTATTACTACAGTTTTGTAAAAAACGCGAAAGGAACAAGAAAGAGTTTTTTTTTTTTTCATGGACAATGTATTGTGAGATCAATTATTTTATTGGTAAATCAGTTTTTCCGATTTTATTTGCGTGTAACTTCGTAAATCATTTCCGATTTATATATCAGTTTCCCGTGATTTATAATTTACTATTTTACAATACCATACTGAATCTCTTCCTACTGTGTTTGGCTCTACACCAAACATACGTTTTTACATCATAAAAGACTTTTGTATTCAATAATCTTTCATTTTCATTAAAATATTTTTCAAATATTGAATTCATTTTTTTTCAAATGGTTACGCCTCTAAATAATATTCCCAAAATTATATATTAATGAGAACTAATTTCTTTTTAACATATTTAAATCTGGTCACATTTATTATCAATAAAGATTTACAAAATATAATAATAAAAGTAACAATCTAACATTGTATTTATTACTTTATTTTTTATCAATTATTTGAAAAACTTCTAATTCATCAAATTTACCCTTTACTATGTTGATGTTATTATAAGTCTTTGGTTTTTTACTACCAACCTCACTTTTCGTATTAAAATATAAATCATGACCACCACCACCACCAAACCTAGGTAAAAGAGAAGGATGACAGAAAATTGCATGCTTATCATCAATAACATAACTAAATTGAGCAGTATTGATATCTTTCCTATTACTTATATTAAATATAAAACCCTCAGTTGTATTTTTATATTCATTTCCATTCCAATTAAGTGGATTATAACCACCAACTATTTGTTCTGAATTTTGTATTTTACCAATTGTAAGAGTTTTGTTGATATTATCACATTTTTGATGAAATATGGCTGCATCTAAACCATCTCTACTACTACAATATAAAAGTTTGAATTCATATTTGACTCTCTTGAAGGAGGTATATGGTAAATTTTTTCTATCAATCCAACTTGCAAAAAGCAAAATAAAGTTTGGATTTATTGCCAATGATTCAAGTGTTGGTATCAAATTTGGAATTCTTGATGGTAATAAATTTAATGTTTGTTGTCTATCAGGAAAAAAATAATATTGTGACAGGGATCTCTGTAAAGTCCTAGGAAAAAGTATATCATATGGTTCAATTTTATCAAAAAAATCCTCTTTAGAAATATTCTGAAATCTTATTAGGTAAATAAATTCTTTTAATGTATTGCCTAAATCAACAAAATTTTGTGGTGACCAATCTTCAATATTGATATTATTGATTTCTGGATGTTTTGCCAAACCCCATTTAAGTGTGTTTTCCCAAATAATCATCTCATCAACAAAAAACTCTTCCCTTTTGAGAATTTCTAAAAGGACTGGTTTTTCCAATGATTTAAATTCATTTGATTCAAATAATTTTTCACCATAGTCACAAAATTTTTCCAAATAGATATTTTTTAATTCTTTAAAATCTTCATTAGCATAAATCAATTGTAAAATTTTAACTGAATTTTCTTCTATATAATCTTCATAATTTTCAACAAAGTATTTCATCATATATTCATAAAGTGACTCAATACCAAATTGGCCCGCTGCAATCAATAGTTCTAATATTTCAGCTCCAGAATAATTTTCAATTTCAATTTTACATGTATACAAAAATCTTTCAAAATAAATAAATTATTAAAAAGTTATTAATATCATTATTATATATTTATTAATAATAAATAAACAAATAAATAATAATAAATTTATTCAAACTTACTTGAGAATATGATTGAAACATTTTTCACTAATATTAACATTCTTAATAATATAATAATCATTTTCTTTTGTTGCATCACTTAATGCATTCTTAAAAAATGGACAATGAGCTGATATAATAGATGCATGTGCATGAACTTCTTTAACGTTTGGCTCTACATCAACATATATTTTTACATCATAAAAGTCTTCTGTGTTCAATAATCTTTCATTTTCATTAAAATATTTTTCAAATATTGAATTCATTTTTTTTTTTCAAAAAATTGTTACGGAGGAGAATATTGATGGGAACTAATTTTCTCTTTTAATTAATACTAATTTATCAATTTATTGTTGCGCAGTTGTAAAACGTAATGATAATTAATAAAAAGGTTTATTTGAAAATTTGGTTTAAATGATCAGCAGCGTGTTCCAAGTATCACACTAATACACTAGTATTATTATTATGTATTAAAATAAATAACGTTTTTTAAGAGTCTAATATCGCTTCGTCCCTTGGTAGACATATATATTGACCAAAAATCTGAAACTAAAAAATGATTATCAACATCAAATCATCAGATAACTAACTCGTAAATATTATTTAACAAATTCTGTCTATAACGACCTTCTTAGCCCAACCCAAAAATTCGTCATAGAGAGAGCGAACTGTAATCCATTTATCTATCTTTTGTTGACTTGGTAATACACTAATTAATCAATTCAAAGGAATAAAATCCTGATTATAACTATTTTAGGCAGTGATTGATAGACGTAGTAGTGGATCTGGAAATAGATATTTTGAACCCGTAGAAACAGAAAAAAGATGATTATATAAATTTTTAATACTAATTTGAATTTTCCTAACAATTTTTTTATCATTACTAGGTAAAACTGCAAGCATCATATTAAATTTGCTAGGTGCCAAACTTAAAATATAATTAATATTTAAACACAATCTTACTTTCTCAGATCGTAGGCAATATTGGTCAACTTGGAGGTTCGATTAGCATAATATTAGGAATTTACTCTATTTTTATTTATTTTATTTGGTAAGTTATTCATTTTTAATAAAAATAATCATAAAAATAACAATTAATAGTAATAAACAGGCGGATCACTCCTAAACCCATGGGGAATCTTTCAAAACTGTTGCGAGTATAAGCCAAGGGAACTTTTAAAAAATTTACCAATAATTCCCTTAACCAGAAACCAATTAGATTATTAAAAGTCTGAAAATTCAAATACTTTAGAATTGAAGATCGTCTTATCTCACAGTTCTGAGAGAGTATATTATAAACTCGGATTTCCTTGATGAATTGGAACTGGAAAAAATGCCCAAAAAAATTAAATAGTATTTTTATCCTGAAACATGATTCTCTTATTACCCTTTCAGGACTAGCTTTTATACAAGTTTCTACAAACATATGGAATTTGGTTTATCTGATAAATTTTAAACCAAGGCGCTTTTTTCTTGCTTAAATTAAGTTGATTTACTGATCCTTCTGTTAGTCTGAAATAATAGATTTAAAACGATTGCTAAAATTTTTTGAATTTGACTCGTAATTACCATAATTGAGATATTTTTTTTTTATTCACAAATAAATAAAGCTGTAGAACCAATTAATATTTGCAATTGTTCTTTTTTTAAATGATAATTAAAAATTTGATACATTGTATCCTCAACGCTCCAAAAAGTTGGATTACACTTGGGAATTTGTTGATTAACCAAGCTTTGACATGTCACCGTATGCTCTAATCCAAAAAGGTACAATTTCAGCAAGTTATGAAAAAGTAAATTATTTTTTTTAATCCTAGCTTCCTTTCGTTTAGGATTTTTCTAATTATAGTAAAAAATACCGTCAACGAATATCATCATTCTTTTGTTGCTTTGACTCCTGAATTCTTTTATAATATTGTGAAGCGGCAAGTTGAATTGTTTATTTTTTGTTTCTTTAGTTATATTATTTATATTTTAGTCTCCTTTATTAGGTAAAAAGGAAGAATTCAAGAGCGCTTAGCAACTATATAATTAATCATTGATAATAATTCATTGGGCATATGGGAAAATATCTCCAATGTCCAGGACAACTATCATTGGGTGGATATATGTGTTGGACAAAAATGAATTCATTAAAAAATCTATAGTCAACGATCGATCACAGACATCATTTGCGGGGACAAATTTGCTTTTTTTAATAATAATAAAAAAGTAGGGGATGATAAATATATATTTAAATATGAAGCATAAAGGAAATTATTGACATCATCATTCAATTTATTGAAAGTCGAAAACTTTTTTACTCGCCCCGCTATCCCAAGTAACTATAATGAGGCTCGTTTACAATTTAGGATTGATGAATTTTGTGACTTTATACCATTTTCATGCTTTCTTGCGAGGAAATATAACGGCGCGGTATAATTTGATAATTGTTCACCTGATGTTTTTCTTCAAGAAATAGCGACAAAGTATGTAATTTTTTAAATTATGCAATAAATAAAGATGTCATTTCATTCGTATTTAATTAAGTTCGATGTTAAACAACCCTGGAACATGTTGTGTAGATCATACCCAGATAATTCTGTGACATGCGCATGAAAAAAGTTGCGATGTCCATGATTTTTTTTTCAAATCCTGCATCTAACTTGAACTTTTGAATAAACCTATGCCTTACATAAAAATCATTATCGAACATGCAACCCAAATTAGATTTGTTGTGACAACGAATTGATCAACTCAAGTTTGAGAACGCCTAGGTTAATGCTGAGAATATGAAGTCAAAACAAGCTATAAAAGAGGATGTCTTGCTTAAGGTCAGACACGCAAAACTAAAGTAGAAAAAACCGAGCTCATTGCAAAGCTGAATTATGATATCGAAGAAATCAAGCAGGACCAAAACGCTATTAGTGTTTCAGCGCAAACCGACACATCTATAACAAAACCTCCCATTGATTCAGAAATATAGGTATATGTATCAGCGTCTTTGCTATGTGAGACTTCTCAATCATCCCATTCTGTTACCTGTTGAGGATCACCCCGAAATGAATCTTATTAATACATCTGATAACGCATCTAATTCTGGTACATGTCAGGAGTTGACGATTCAATGCTCCACATCTCCTATCCCACAGAAAGAAGATAAAAAGGTCAGTGATTTTATGGATTTGCAAGATAAGGTAAGGGTTCGTGATATAAGAGAAAGAAAAGAAAAGGATAGGCATAGTTTCGAGTCTCCGACTCATCGAAATCCAGACTTATCTTTAAGTGTTCACAGTTTTTTCTTCCAGAAGAGCCAATGTCATCCAAGCTACCATGTGATACAAAATTGTCAATATTGTTCACAATCGAGAAAAATTTTTACAAAGGAAACAATATTAAATTTATTAATTGAAAGTCTTCAGTTTCTGCATCTGGTGCACATTTGTTAGGTAAAGCAAGAAAAAATTCTATCAGGGCTAAACAGGAAGAAAATTCATCTTGAGGACGCTATTCCGAAAGATTCGAAGATAAGGATATTAAAGATAAAACTATAATGGCCTAGATTTATAATGAAATGAGACCATACCTTACGGACATTACTGTTAAATATAATGCAAGGTAACAAGCAACGCGAGAAAATTCTTGAGCTATTTGGATGGATCATAATCCTATAACCCGAAAAAGTTAAAGAGGATGACATATGATTAATCGGTTTACCTATAGCATGGATACTATTCAAGAATTATTAGTCTTCAAATCCAGTATATTGTAGATCAAGTGACTTTGAAAACCGTGAACAAAGTTCACGATCAGAATCATGGTACTTTGAAAGTTATTGTAAGTATGCCTATCCAAAGCTTACGTTCCGGATAAATATTCCAATCAAATCTCAAGTCTCCAAGCCTGACTCGAAAAATTTACCAGAACAAAGCATCCCGCAAAGTTTGAAGGATCTGGGTTTGATTGAATAATGATTTATGCAGGTTCAGCAGAAATTGAGGTAAGTGTCTCAACCACATCTCCTACTCTTATCTCTAGCCATTCTGTGACTGTTTCTTGGCAATTCTTCAAGTTTTAATTCGGATTTCTCTGAAGATAATGAGGCAAGTGATGTGAATGTAATTACTCTGATGACGAAAATTCGTAAGAGTATTATTGGAACTTAAGTAGTGAAAAGTAAATCCTATAAAAAATCCATGAAATGGACATTCTCTGCATAATTTACTATACTTTGATCGTTAATATGTTTTTCAGATAATTAACATGGGTTGCTTACAGAATATCTCATACATTTTCATGTGACATCAGGCATTAATTCGACATATGATTTGATAATTAACTCTCGTAGCTTAGATGCAAAAGCATCCTCATTTCATGAGACAATACCGCAACAGACAAATTATAGCAGAAATAATTCCTCTGGAATATATATATTGTAAAGACATTTAAAAACATATATACATTATTGTCATCTAATACTGGCACCACTTGCATCTTCTTGGAAAGATCCCAGATTGAATACCAATTGTAATCATAACCCTCCTACTATATATTACTCTGGACATCCCGAGTTTTCAATGATATTATCAAAGATTGACTCTATCACTATAGAGCATTAGATACGAACCATTTTCTCTTTTTGAATTGACCTATAATATACACAGTGAGTCTCGGTATAGCGGATAATTTGGGCAATTAGAACAAAAATTTCAAAAATCCGTTATAATTCAAGATTTAATTAGTAAATCCGTTAAACCGAGAGAATTTACTTATAGACGGTTCTGAGCTTTGATCCGTTAAACCGAGAGTTTTATTAGACATCCGCTATACCGAGGTCCGCTATACCGAGACTTACTGTGTACAGAGCAGTGAAAATGAGAAATGAGGTATATATGAAAAACAAAAATTGCTTCCTTCTGAAACAATCAGAGAAATCGTACAACTTACCATGTAGTGGGATTTTCCTTAGCCTATTTTTTTATCATCCTCATCATGAACAGCAAGGTAAATGTCATCTAGTCCCACTATGTAAAAGTATCATTGTTTAATCGTATTTTTTTTAGAAAGTGTATTCTGTGTGCAATTAATAAAGCCAATAGGAGAATTTATTTATCAATTTTAATTGAAAGTTCTCCTTCCATTGTAGACTTTTTTTTCAACAAAAATATAAAAGTAATATAGTTGCTAACCCACCTCACAAAATCCAATTATTTATATGTCCATTCGCTAAATCTAAAAAACCTGCTAGGTGGAAAAAAATTACATGATTAGTGATTACATTACCATGACCATTTCTCAGATCCTTTCTCCGTAAAGTAGGTATATTAGAACCATAAGCACTATGCACTGAATATACGAGTCATAGACTCCTTAACTTTGTCAAGATTCGTCATTTATGGGAGAATATTAAACCCCTTGCATGTGGTCTGACGATGAAAACTCGCTGCTATCATCATTATTTAATGAATGCCTCCCCCGCTAAAGATGCTGAACAAATGATGACATTTAGCGATTTTGAAATAATAAATAACACCTTTTAACTCAGTTATGATATGAAGGATCATTGAAATGACGAATTTAGAAAAAGGATCACGACACTTCTGTGCTCATAAAAATGAAAAGATAACGCAAATGTTAATAAGAATAATTTGGGGTTTTATTTATAAATGGTGAAATTTTTTAATAAATACATAGTAAAATATTGTTAAAAGTTTCAGGTTTCAGGAAACATAATTAATTAATGGATTAAAAATTCACTCTTTTTTTTTCCTAATATGCTATTCAACAAGGGAATTTGATTAATCAACCAAATAATCAATTCTCTCAATTCTCTCTTCTAACTTTGGTCCTAAAATTCATTTTATGAAAAAATTTCTCAAAACAAATAAATAAATAATAATAATAATAAAATACCTTTTCTTCACTCATTGATATTCTTTCAACATAAATAACATAATATATAATCTATATATTTGATATTTTTAATTTTTTTTTATAATTTGTAAAATAAAAATAAGATAATTTCTTATTTTTCTATCTAATTGATGAAAATGATTTTTTGCTAATCTTGAATTTTTCATATCCACTTCTAATATATATTAAAAACAAAGCAATTGTTTAATTAATGTTGAAATAAAATAAATTGATTTTTTTAAAGGATATTTTACTTACAATTCATATATATATGTCAATCAATCAATCATTATTGAGTGAATGAATTTGATTGATTGATTAAATTTGTAAATTGGTTTTTTTTTTGTTTTAAATTACTTAATTTTTCTTTTTCCTACAACAATCAACCTGCCCTTACTAAAGTATCTTTTATTGTAATAATTCTAGTAGGATCCTCTGGATAGTGGTGTTGATCACAATTATAATAATGTAAGTGCATATGCTGATTGTAAACTGAAATATTGACATATTATATACAAGTCATGTTATAAAAATATTTTTCCAAAGATATTTCATATATTGAAAAATAAAATGAAAAAGAAAATTTTAAAGGAAAATAAATAATATATGATGACTATAGTGATGATAAAAAATGTTATTTTAATATATGTGATATATGTAAATATATATATTCCAATTTTCATGAAATTTTTTTTTATTTTTGATAAAAAAAAAAATCGGAGTTTTTTAAAAATTACTATTATTAATCAAAGCTAGTTGATTTTCCTCTGTTTCTTTTTCTGCTAATTTATTTAAAGCTTCAATTTCTTCTTGACTATTAGCAAAAAGTAATTCTATTTGTCTAGTTGCCAAAGCAGTTTGATGAATGACTTTCTCCAATTCCCAATTTACTTTATCAAGATCTATTTGCGATTTTCTAACACTTTCTGTTAATTTGGCCTCTGCCTCTCTTAACCGTTGTCCTTCGATCTTACAATCCGCCCACTTAAATAAATAGATGTATCAAAATGAAGCAATTAATAAGTAACAATTAATGTAACGATTGTAACAGTTGATTAATTAATTAATTAAAATAATAATAAATTTATTACGGTTTCTTCATATGTTGGAGCATAAACAGGAATTTGAATAGGCTTTGTGTGTTGTTCAAATAAAGTTTTTTGTGGAGATTGGTTGACATTTAAAGAATTACTAGTAGAAGATGTGCTACCGTGTTGTAATGTTGATTGTAATTGTTGTTGTTGTGGTGGATATGAAGAAGATCCATGGTAGGTGGAGGAAGAAGAGGAGGAAGAAGAAGAAGAGAGTGAACGATGATTATAAAGATAGTTATTGTTGTGATGATGGTCGTGATGTGATTGTTGTTGATAATAATTATGATGGTGGTGATAATTTCCATTTCTTGAATATGATGAATTATTGTTATATGAAGAAGGTATTGGTGACGGTGATCGAGATGGTGCATTCTTGTTATTATTGTTATGGTCATTATTATTTGGTCGAGAGTACGGACTGTATAAAGAGGAAGTGCTACTACTATGTGATAAAGATGATGGTCTTCTTTCATAAGATGATTGAGGAAGTTGATGTGGTAATGGTTTACCGTATAGTCTTTGATTCCTTGACGGTGGCAATGGTGGTGGTCCGCCTCCATACGAAGAAGAAACTTGTTGTTGACCTCTAAATGAAGATGTAGAAGCCATTTAATTATTATTAATGAATAATTTTTATTTTAATTTTTTAATTTAGTAATGAGTACAAAGTCAAGCTTATCAAATTTTTAATGATCGACATTGAAAATTTTAAAAATGATAATAGACGTGGAGTCATAACTTCACACTATCGGATTGAACCTCGGAGATTCAAATATCAACATCCGAAAGATTATCTCACTCGATTATCTATCGGCAGATTACTTCATCTAAACCTTCCTCGTAAGGTTTAACTCAGGGATATGGGGTCACGACCCACAAATAGGGTAGAGAAATGTAGCTTATGGTAGTATTGGTATATTAGTATGGAGATGCTCGTTTTTTTCGTGATCCTTTTGGTACACAAGTGGAGGGTAGGTCTATTTACATGGTTTTGTAATAATTTATTAGACTACTAGATCACTGCACGAAATACTCCATTTTGTTAAAAATTACATCCTTGAACATGAATAAACATACAACAGTATACTAGGATGCTCCGCATTCAGTTCGAGCGTAGCACTCACGTGTGGCTAACTTTATTAAATCGGCCATACTCCTATGTGGGCAACTACACGTAATCAACTATTCCTATGTGAACAGATTTATGAAATCGACCCACCACTTCTATGTGGCCAGAATTATGGAATTGGTTACCTGAGGCGAATATGGTCTAGATTTAAATAAACACCCCTGGTCTCGTAGAAAGTTTGTAAAAGGAGAGGCTATGACATACTTAATGACTTGAGTACTTTTATCAAAATAAATTCACGTTACATACATATATTTCCTTCTTTAAATAAAAATAAATAAAAAATTTTTTCACTATAAGACTTTATTTGCTTAATTACATTTTTTTTGTAAACATGTGTTAATTTATAATTTTACATAAAAAATCAATCGTTTATATGATATTGATTCACACATGTCTTATGGTTTGACTAGCAAACAGTCCAGACTTAAATCCTATTGATTAAGAGAAAGGACGCCAAAAAATTATGAGAGTTTGTCAATTTATGACATGGAATGGAGTTCAATGAAGAGAATAATGACGAAAGAGTACCGCCATATTAAAATTTATCAATAAATTTGCTATTTAATGATTAATTCGTGGTCCGCTAGATTTTTAATATGTAGATCTGGGATATTAAACATACATATTAATATTAAAAATTGATTGATGATCAAAACCAAAACTACCATTTTTATTTTAAAAAATAATAAACTGTTTATTTTATATCTATAAATTCTATAAAAACTTATTTCAATCATGAATAATTTATCTGTGCAATTATTATCTAGTGGTATTATTGATCCTGATTTACATTATGGAGTACATGCAAAGACCTGGTGGTTTCAAGCTTCTAAAAACTTAAGCAATATTTGTTATTGGAATCCAATCTGTGTTGGAATGAAAACACAATTTATCCTTACGTGTTATAAAAGGTAACAAGCTCAATGCACTTCATCCAGGATATTGTTGCCAATATGATGAAATTTCAAGTGAAGTTGAAAGTAATCCAACTGATGCTGTTTCCAATTTATATCAAAAAATTTTCCAAAGCTCAACAAGAATTTCTGGAATTAAAGCATTAGGATTTGAGTCAAATGACATTGTTCAAGAATTATTATTAAACATTGAATTTAGAATATATTCAATTCAAATTGAAAGAATTAATTTATTTATTTATGGTTTAGGTATTTCAAAAAATAAGGAATTTTGTGGAGCTGGAAATGGATACATACCTTCCTTTAATATAAATTTTCAAATAAATGGTGTATATTTATTCAAAAAATAATCAATGATAAATTTATAATTGAGATATGGCATGAAGATGAATTACTTAAAGAAATTAAAAAAAATGATCCAAATGATGCTTGGAAAGGGCTAGGAATTCTGAATAAACATGAAGGAAAAAAAATTTCTGGTTTAAATAATAATATAACATCAGTAATTCTGGAAGAGTTGAACACTTTGGCTTGTACTCCAAATGATTGGGATGATTACTATAAAAGAACATAAAAAAGAAAGTTACATTTCACAAAGATTGGGAGAAGTCAATGTAAGACAACAAGAAAGGTTTTATCCAGAAGGAATTAATCAACAAATCATCAGGAAATAATCCAACAAGAGAGATTTTATCCAGAAGAAATTGACCAACGAAAAGAATTATATCCAGAGAATAGGAGATATGAAAAAGAATGGAAAGAATTTAGAGAAGGAAATCCTCGAGAAAACAACAAAACTCATTTGATAGAAAGAAAAAGAAATACTTGCTCAAATTGTAATGAGGAGGGGCATTACTTTCAAGATTGTCCAGAAGTAGAATGTGGAATATGTAGAAAAAAGGGACATATTAAAAGATTTTGTCCAGAAAGAATATGTGGAATTTGTGATAAAAAAGGACATTTAGAAAGGGATTGTAAAAATCAAAGAATAATTAATGATTTAGGAAAAGAATTCTCGTTCAAAAAGAATTTTGAGGAAAATGGATACCAACAAAATAATATTTATAAATCTGATTGACTAGGAAAATGTGAAGAATGTAAGATAGAAAGTGACTTAATAGAATATCATCATGTTGCAGGACATCATTGCAGATTAGAAAATTGTAAGGAAATATCATATGAAAAAGATTTAAAAGATCATCATTCACATAAAATTTGTAATAATTGTCACAAGAACATACAAAGAAAAGAAGAGAAAAAGTTGGAATATCTTCAAAAAGAAGAAAAAGAAAGGATTAAAAGAAAAAATCAAGAATATGAGACATTAGAATTTGCTCAGAAAATTACAAAAAGATATGAAAGAAAAATAAAAACATTACAAATGAAATCATTGAGAATGCTAGAATAAGACATTTTGAATGGTTAAGTATAACAGACCCAGAACAGCAAAGAAAATACAAATATCATTGTGAAAGGGAACAATGTTCAAGGCCCTTGAAAAATTTACATTATATGCAGATCCTAGATAAGGTTGTATGCAAATCATGTGAAAAAATATTTGCAACACAAATATATGAAGAATACTTAAAAAGGACAAAGAGGCTTAGTTAACAATTAGAATTACTAATCAAAAACAAGTATAAAAGAAGAGGAAAAGAATTCACTTCATAAATAAGAATAATAATAAAAATAATAATAAAAAATGACAGGAAAAACTATTGGAAAAAGAAAACCAACTGAATACTTATCTAAAGATGAAAAAATGAAAAGAATAAATAATCTCAAGAAATTAGAAAATGAAGAAACCAAAAGGTTGAGACAGAAAATAAAAGAATTAAAAATCTTCAAAAAAGAATATCAGGGAGTCTTTGGGGAAGAAATATCTGAAGATGATTTTGAATATCATTTTAATATCGAACTAAAATTAAAAACATACAAAGATCTTTGGTTAAGAAAGATGAAGAAGCTAGTAGAATAATTCAGAATAATTAGTAATCAAAAGCTTCTACAACTTTCCGTATTACGAAAATTTTTTACAATTTATTTTTTATATAAATATCATGTATTTTGGAAAGCATAATGGACATTTGATTTCATTGGCTAAATTTTGTGATATCTGCGATTACCCCCTTTCCAAAAGTCACACACAAAATTAATTTCTATTGGTTTAAAAATCGTTACATATTTGCATTTTTTTAACAAAGTAAATATTCTTTTTAATAAAGAACTGTTTGTTTTTTAACAAGGTTTTCTTTGTAATTAACAAAGTGACAGTCTTTCTTTGTTTTTCTAACAAGAATGAATTTTCTTCAGCATATATAACAAAAAATTGTTTATAAAAAGACAATAAATTTGTGAAATTTAACATTGAAAAAAAAATAATAAAATAATAATATAAATACAATCATAAACATAATATTTTAAATAATTTAAAATGTCTCCTAAAAATCCTGGTCCATGTGTTATTGAAGGTTGTGGATCCCAGGGTCCATTTAGAAAATTCACTGAAAATGCCAAAAATAATTCTATAATATATAAAACACATGAAACTTATAATTACCTTCAAATTAATGATCAATTATGTCAATCACATTATTTATTAATTGTAGAGCCATATAGAGGAAGAGATGCTGGTAAAAAACGAAGATCAGAAGAACTTGATGTAATCTATATTGTTGAAGATGTGGAATTATCCCATATTTTGGAAGATTCAACTGATGATATTGAAGCAAATTTTGATTATTGGTCAGATATAAAAGTTAAACGTCATGAAGATAATGTGACTTTATCAAATGAAGATTTTGCTCTTCTAGTAAAAAAATTAAAAAAGATGCAAGAAAAATTAAGTAGATATGAAAATAAATTAAATGAATTTCATGAGAAAATTAAATTATTATCTAATGTCCTATATCAAAGACAAAGGCAATTAAATTTAGATATTGAGTTAGACCCTGAAAATTTTAAAAATATGATTGAACAACATAACCAAAAATTAAAGGGTTTTTTTGATGAATTAGTAAATATTTTTTTACCTTCTAATAGATCCACATATAATATAGAAAATGCCAAAAAATCACTTGTTGGATTTTGTTATTTATTAGCTGGTCTAAGTAATAAATTTAATAATTCCCTCCAATTAGAAATCGGCCTTTATTTATCTTCATGTGGAGCAACCACAGAATGCATTGATGTGATGGCAAGACTTGGTATTTCAGTATCATACAAGACGGTAGAAAGATATAAGAAAAAGATTGCAAGTAGACATCTAGAAAAAATAAATAAGTATTTTGAAGAAAATAAAAATAAATTATTTTGCTTCAATATTGATGATTACCATTCAATTCATAGCTTTAGACAACCAAACACGACAACACTTTCAACAGCTTTTCATATGGCTACTTGTGTTTCTAAAACTGTGAAAGATAGTGTAGCTGTATTGGCAGTTAGTAATGATGTTCCAATACATAATCCTGCAAATATTGAAGATTGGCGCATTAATTTTTATTTAATAAATGAATATATTGATTCATTAAGTAATAGTTACAATTCAGTAAAATTAAGTTGGCTAAAAAATAATGCAAATACCTTTAAAACATTTGATAGGCTAGAACTTTTAAGAATCCATTCATATGATGATGCTATAGAGGAACGTCAAAATGATAGATCTATGATGGACTGCCACCTAATTAATATAAAAGAACAAAATCTTAAAAATTTAAATGATTATTTAAATGTTCTTAAGATGATTATAGAGATATCTTCATTGAATGATTACCTCCAACATTATGTTATACCAGTTGTTGCTGATTTTCCAGGTCAACTATTTATAAGAAGAGCAATAACTTTGTTTCATAAACAAAAAAATGGGGAAAATGTTTCAACACAGATACCTGAATTTATTAATAATTTTATCCCAATACTTGGTCCATTACATGTATCATTGAATATGAGAGAAGATATTGTAGCATCAGTTCACTGGAAATTTTTTGAAAAAATGTTTAAATCAGTTTTTGGTAAAAAAAAAATATTGGCAAAAAAACCTAAACCTACCAGAATCAATATGCTTTTAGAACTTGCAAGTTCAGGGTGGAAAGAGATTGCAAAAGAGATATTTTGCAAATTTGGCCCACTTTGTAAAGATGTAGAATTCCAAACATTAATAGATCTCTTGGATAATTTAATACCTGCTGCTTTAGATATCTACAGTATAATCTTTCGTTCAGGCTCTTGTGATCAGTATGTAGATACAATTTTCAGATTGTGGACATTTGCATTAAGGTGGAATAGAAAAAATTATAATAAAATCCCATTAGCATTCCTTTCTGATTA
>CAJVPN010001190.1:0-16680 GCA_910592215.1 Entrophospora candida
TAATTTAACAACAATTAAATTACTTGTTCATTAACATTGTTTAAATAATTAAGTGATAATTATTTGAACGTTTACACCACCTGTTTATATGTATTGCAGTTTTCTTTAGATATCTCAAAATTTTATTAAGTAATGTGGGTATTGTTCTTAAGCTAAAATTGTTCCTTGCGACGAGTTACGTATATATATGGCATCAACTCAAAATCATGATTTTTGACGTTTGCCCCCTTTCTATTGTCCATGCCCCATTTATGGTAGGTGAGTGTACATTTGATTTATTTGATTTATTTATTTATTTTTTTTTTAATAAACAAAACAAAGTTTAACTTAAAAGAAAATCATTACCAAATTTGGTCGTGAGATTCAAAATAAAATTATTGCATAACTTTCGAATTTAAAAAATCTATTACTATGAAAAGATAAAATTTTTTTTTTAGATTAATAAACTCCTTTTTAAAGCTGAATTGAATGGTTTTTTAAAATCCAATGTGTGGATCACATAAATATTTCAAAAATTTTAACTTTTGAGTATAGATGATCCGCACTGTATAACGAATTTTGTTGATCCTATTATTATTAGCATTAGTGAATTTTCTCCCAAAAAATTACGAAAATGTCGACCCTCCTTCTAAATCGTATTCTTAATTGCAAAGAATATTCTAACCTTATCGTTATCGAAGATACAATCTTACAATCTGGATATGCATTATTACTGGAATTTATTAAAAGACTTACCAAAAAACCGTTAGAAACCTTTTTTTTAATACAACAATTAATAATAAAATTATAATAATATTTTATTTCTTTTTGTAGTGAACATTCGTTAGTTTTAGTGTGCTTGGAATACTCTCCTCGGAACATTCTAGAGCATATTAAAACACGTAAAAAGTAAGTTTCCAAATGTTCATACATTCTGGTTTCTTGGTTAGAAAAATTTTTTTTCACATTTATTATTTATATATTATTAAATAGTATCATAATTATCGATGCTTACACTCAGATTGCTTCATATGAAGATGAAAATGTAATTTTAGACAAACCTATCATCAATTCACCCAAGGGCGAGGAAAATATTAAGAATATTCAATTTGTTAATAATCTTGAAAATTTATCATTACTGACAAATACCATCAAAGATACTTTATCAAATCGTAAGTATCAACTATATCAGAGGCTAATAATCTTTATTTTTGAACTAACAAATCAAGATATTTCAATAGTATCGAAATCATCCCAATATTCTATAATAATTGATTCGATCAATCCTTTACTTATATCATCATCAAATTCTTCTACTATTTCTTTTTTAAGAAAATTATCTAATGATTTACAAGGTAAATATTATTTTATTTTTTTATTTTTATATATATATATATATATTTCTTTTTTTTGAAAATTCATAAATTAATTTTCCCTGAATTCTCCTTATCCGATACAGAATCCTCATCTAACACCACCTTCAATAATAATAATAATAGTAGTAGTAATAATAGTAGAATAATAATAACTTATCACTCAGATATTCCATCTCTAAAATCCTACACTAATAATAATAATAATAATAACGCATCTGATTTATTAAATATTAGAGAAACTATTACTAATTTTTTAGCTACAACTTTGATAACAGTTAAAAATAAAAAACAATTCATCAAAGATTCATCGCCATCAACATCATTGTTAGGACATATAATATCATCATATATGAATTGTCCTTACAATGGAATATGTAGCATACAACATAAAAAATATTCAGGAAAAATAATTTATGAGGTAAAGTTTATTTAAGGGTTGATGATAATTTAAGATAATAATTAGTTATTTATTAATTGCCAATTTGGAAGATCAATGAATATCAAATGGATGAATCAAAGGATGAATTGATAATAAAGGCATGGAAAGAAATTAAGAATGAAGAGGATTTTCAAGATACAAACACAGTAAGAAAGATCATTTTTATCATATGTTTAGTTTCACTCATCAACTTTATTATGCTCAACCATTAATTATTAAATTGTGTGGAAAAATAGACTGATCAAAAGATTATTGCAAATTTATCATTTGATCTATCATTAACTGAGAAACAAAAGAAAGCAAAAGAAAATGTAGTTCTTCCATATCTTAAAGTTCAAAGTAAACAAATTAACAAACCAATCAAATATTATAAATTGCTATTATTATTTTATTTATTTACTATTGATAAAAATAATTTTAATTATATTTACAGCTACTGATAGTAGTTCTAATTTCAATACTACTGGAGGTGGTAATATAATTTATCATCCTGATGAAGCTGATGATTTTGATGAAGATGACCCCGATGATGATTTGAATATATAAGAAGATTATCATTATCGATTTATTATTTGATTAAAATATTATTTATTTATTTATTTATTTATTGGTAATAATTGTTTGAAATAAAAAAAAATAACTAATATTATTAATCTAAAATTATTTCAGATTCTTTTTTGATTTTTCCAATGTCTTTTAGGTAGTCATAACACACTTTGTGAAAATCAAAGATTACATATATTTTTTTTATTTTTTTATAGATTCATTAAGTGGAGGATTAATAACAGATGATTTTTTTTTTAAAAAAAATTCAATCCTATTATTATTATTATTATTATTATTATTATTCAAAAATAATAATCAACACAAACACAAAAAAATTTTTAACTCTCATTAACTGTCCATTCAAAAAAAAAAAATTAAAAAAGAGAATGATATTATATTAGGTAAGTAAGTAAGTATGGTAGGTAGGTAGGTAATAATAATAGAATTAAATAATAATAATAATAGTATTAGTAGTAATATTATTATTAGTAATAACAATTAAAAAAAAATTATAAATAATTTAAAAAAAAATAAAAAAAAATAAAATTGTCAATGTTTTAAATAAAACCAAAAAAAATAATATCAGTTTTTATATATTATTATTATTTAAAATGAAATTAAAAAAAATATAAATTAATTATTCAAAATTTCAAGGAATCAATAAATCAGACCACCACTTGTACCAATAGTTAAATAACCACTTTGCCCCTTAAGATCTAATCTGTCCAAAAGTGTGTGATACAAGAATTTATAACTCCAACGATTACCCTTCAATCTTTTTATGTCAACAATATACAATCCAGGTAAATTTTTGATTCGACACAACTCCACAGAAAATCTAACTTCTTCACCTGAATCTACAGTTGGGTCTCCATAAATAACTTCAGGTGTTATCATAGGATAATTGTTGTTATATGATGACGACGACAATAAGATTTTGTTAGTAACAACAGATGTAATAGGTGTAGTACCATCGCCATCACTATTATTATTATCATTATTATCAATTGTATTGTTATTATTTTTACTAGTTGACACTGGTAAAGATTGTTGTTGTTGTTGTAAACTTGAACTATCAGGTGTTTGGGGTGAAAGATATTCAGACTTATTTTGTTGTTGTTGCTGCTGCTGCTGCTGCGAAGAAGGCGTTGTTATTATAGGATGTAAAGATGCCAATTGATTCGTATTATTGGAACTTGTACGCCGCAATAAGGTTTTAAAAGGCGTTGAAGAATATTTTTTACGTTTCTTTTCTGTGTTAACATCTAATGATTCTGTTGATTCTGAAACTTGTGAGGTACCCTTATTACCGTTATTGTCGTTATTGGAATAGAAATTATTATCAATAGGTACACCTCCTTTACGTTTACGCCTAAGGCATTTTACCTTGAATTCGCCTTCACGTCTAATCTCAATACCCATACTAAGCAAGGTTTGTTTAACAACTATAAATACTTCATAAGGTGGTCGCTCTGTCAATGCTAGCTGATCCAAAGCGCCATTATGTACACGAAGTTTTGCATCCACGTTTAGATTTATGGACGTCATTGTGGATTGTCTAGATGATGATGATGAATTTGCAATGCTATTTGGTTGAGTGACAATTACCGAAGGATTGTTGTTGGTGGTGTTATTTTTTGGTTTTTTAAATATGTTGTTTTTTGACGAACGACCATTGTTATTATTTGATGTTAAATCAGGAGTTGAAGCTGCAGCTTGTTCAACATTGTCATTATCAATTGTAATAGGAATGTCTTGTTTAGCTGGAAAGAAAATTTATATAATATAATGTAAATATAAAAAATATGAAAAAATAAAATATAAATATAAATGTAAATAAATAATTACCCAAAGATTTTCTTCTAAACCAATCCATGACTTTCTTGGCAGCATTTGAACTACCAGATGATGTAGCTGAAATAGTTTTTCTTTTCTCTTTTGTTGTCAAAGTGGTGTTATTAGATAAAACACTAAGATTTGGTTGACCGGAAGGACTTTTAAACGAATCAACCATCAAACTTAAAGCTTTTCTCTTTCCGTCGTGCCTTTTACTCCTAGAATCTATTACATTAAGTTCATCAAGATAGCTTGTTGATTCTGATGCTGTATCTGATGAATTCGTATCGTTATTATTATTATTATTATTATTATTATTATTTAGATGCAATTTTTGTGATTGATCGGATGTTTTAATTGTCGTTGCTGCTGATGGTGATGATGTGGATTTATTGGCTTTGTTAATATTGAAATCAGATGTTAGACTATTTGATTTACTATTTCCTAAAAGCTTGTATACTATTTCTGTAGATAAAGCTCTCTTATGTGATTGTGAGGATTTCTTTTGAGGTGAAGGTGAGGATTTTGTTGCTGCTGCTGATGGTGTTATTGTTTGAGAAGTTGAATTTATGATGTTGTTGTCGTTGGTATTGTTAATAGATGACGACGACGATGATGAATTATTATTATTAGAAGTATTAATAGTGTTATCTTTCTTTGAATCAATAGTAGATAAAAGAGAAGAATCATTATTGTTATTAAAGACGGCAGCAGTAGATGATGTTGGTGATGATGATGATAATGACGATAATGGTCCATGTACAGTGACGGGTCTTGTACGTGAATTATCACGTTGTTTAGGTGCATAAGATGAATTTTTGTGTGATTCTATTTCTCCTGGAACAACAAGCGTAATTGTATTATTAGGTTGTTGTGCCAAGTGCTGAGCATCATTCTGGTCTGATGGTTTTAATAAGTGATCATTTTGTTGTATTTGTTCTTGAGGCAGTACAAAACCGTCATCGTTGTTAATATTGTTATTGTTATCATCATTTACCTTGATGATTTCTTCAGTATCATTACTACCGTTGATTTTCTCATCATTTCCGCCGTTAATTTTATCAATACTATTATTGTTTTTGGTGATTGAATCACTTTCAAACAAGGTGAATAGACCTGAGCCTGCATTTGCTGAATTTCTGGTAGTTGTAGATGGAGTACCTGGTGGAGTGTTAGTAGCCATTGTTTCACTACTTTTACAAGATGTAGCAGAAGCTGTAGAAGAAATACTATGATGTTTATCTAAAGTATTATTAGAATTATTGATTATTTCATTATCATTGTTGTTGTCGTTGCCATTAATGTTGTTATTGTCATTGATAGGTATTAACGTATCATTTTTTATTTGGTTTTCTATCCCGTCAACTACTGAATCAGAAGTTGCAGAAGGAATTGTTGAACCTAGACGAGTTCCATCAACAAATAAGAAATCTTCGTCAGGGTAATCAACAAATTTCATACCATTTTCAATTTCACTCATTACGAAATTGTCATTATCATTCAAATTATTGATGGTGTTATTGTCATTGTCAGGATAATCGTATTCTACTTGAATCGTATGTCTTTTAACTGTGGGTGGCGGACTCAATCCGTTATTATTATTATTACTTTGATCAGCTATATATTCAGTTGTTAAATAATTATTATTCTTTTGTTTTTTGTTGGTGTTGACATTGTGTACAGAAATTCCAGGTTTCAAATGTGATTGTGGAGGTGATAAGGAGTGTAGAGGATTTGCAGCTGCCTAATAATTTTTTATTTTTTTATTTATTTGTGAATAGAAAGAATTTTATCAAAGGATAAGCACATGATTATTTTAAAGAACAAAAAATTATAAAAATATATTACCTCAAGTTCTCTAATACTACGTTCAAATATTGAAGAACAAGGTAAAAGCCATCTATTTATTTTTTAAAAAAAAAGATAAATTTAATTATTATTAAAACTAACCGTTAAATCAAATTATTATTTATTTGCTCATTCATTTATTGATTACCTATGAGACATGATTGTTTTCATATCGCATCTTCTTGTAGGATCGGGAACCAACATTTTTCTTAATAAATCTTTTGCGTCAGAACTTACATAATCAGGAAATACTAGTGGTGTATTGATTATGTATTTGTAAAGTAGGTTGATGTTATCACCGTCAGGATTCGAAGGATCATCATCGAATGGAAGATAACCTGATAACATTGCATACTAAATAATAATGAAAATAATGGCGGTGGTGTTAATTATTAATAATATGATGATGAATATCATAATCATAATTAATATAATAATGATAATTATTACCAGAATAACACCACAACTCCAAATATCCACAGCACTTCCAACATAAAGTCCTTCACTAATAACCAATTCTGGCGCAGCATAACATGGACTACCACAAGATGTAGCCATCAAATCATCATTTGATCCATTAAATTTGTTTGCAAATCCAAAATCAGTAATGATAATGTTTCTATTACGATCCAATAATAAATTCTCCTGTATATATATATATATATATATATATATTTATTTATATATTTATATTTACATTAATAAACTATTTCTAATAATAATGACGATAATATGTATTTTTGAAATAAATCGTACCAATTTTAAATCGCGATGTACGATATTTTTTTGATGTAAATAATTGACACCACTAATTAATTGTGAAAATAAACGACAGGCATCACGTTCTTTGAGATAACGGTGCACCAATATATGATCAAAAAGTTCTCCACCTAAATAATAAATAAATAAATATTAAATTTATACAAAATGAATGATAAATTCAATAATATCAATACTGTGATTAATTTAACTACCAGACGCATATTCCATAATTATACCGATATATCGATCTGTCTCAAAAACATCATAAAGCTTTACTATATTTGGATGCATCACGCTCTATACCAAATCAAAAATCGATAGTAAAATTATTATTATATTTATACAAGTAGTAATAACAAAACAAATAAATGTTGATCCTTTACCCGTAAAACTCCGATTTCTCTTTCAATTTTTGTAAGTCGAGAAGGAGTATCCACTGATTCTTTACGTATAAGTTTAATTGCGACCTTTTTTTTTTTTTTAAGAAGATTAAGAAAAAAAAAAATTTTTTTTTTAAAATAAATTTCAAAAACTGTGTGATTATATTAATTTGATCTTACTTCTTCGCCAGTATCAACATGCACCCCAAGCTTTACTTTACCAAATTCACCTTCACCTAAAGTTTGTAATAGTAGATATGAGCCAAACATGTTTCCTCTTCTTGAAGAATTATGATGAGGTATTGGTGGAGGTGGATGTATGTCAGGATATCTGGAGTTGGAGTAGTTCATTGGTACTGGAGTCGATACAGGACGGTTACGCGCTGACTGTTGAAGGTGTTGAAGATGTTGAAGATGATGCTGATTATTGCGATGGTGGTGATGATTGTGATTGTGGTGAGTATTACTGTTGTGATGATTATGATGGTGAGGAGGCGGATTAATGTTTGGTTGATTGTTTACATGCATTTTATTTTGAAAGTAAATAACAGCTATTATAAGAGATGCTTTATTCTAGTTTTAATGATTTATGATTTGCGTGTGTATGTGTGATTTAATAATGCCAAAAAAAAAATATAATATTTTTTTAAAAGGGGAAAGAAATTTTAGTCTATTTTATTTATTTATTTATTTATTTATTTATTTACTTATATATATATATTTTTTTTAAAAAAGTTATTGGTGACTAAATTAATTACTATTTTTTTTTTTAACTTTAAAAAAATATTAGTTTTTAACTATGGTATCGTTGTTATTATTAATTATTAAGAGGAAGGGAAAGAAGAAAAGAGTAAAAAGAGTGCAATTCTGGAATATAAAATAAGGAGGTTTTTTTTTTTCAATAGCAAGTATAATTGATTGATTATTATAATAAGAAATTGTTATAAATAATAATAATTAATAATTATTATATTTTAGTGTAATAATAATAAAATTAAAAATTAAACCAATAATTGGATCAAAATACATAATTTGTAACTTTGGTTTGACTTTATCTCTTTAAGACATTATTTATACCACACAAACAAATAATTGATGGATGAAAAAAAAGCTTTTTGAAAAAAAATGAACGATATGGTAGTTATGGTTTCACTGAACAAGATTGTCAATTTTTATTTTTAAAAAATTTTATTTTTATATTTTTTATGTATTTATTTTTATATTATATACTACTATTAATCTATTGTATGTATTTTAACTGTATTCTAATTCTCGGATTGAATTGGCTTTGAAAAAGTGTCCTGATTTCCTTATTTATTTATAGTAATAGTATTGGTATTATTATATAAAAATAAATATGTGATATATAACTTTGATGACTTTCAAACCTAAAAATGGGGTTTTTTTGAATTTCAGTTTTATTAATTTCATAATAATAATAATAATAATTAAATTATCACCAATGGTTGGTGATCAGCATTGTCAGGAATTTATTTCTGTGGTTCGCATATTCCATCAATCAAATGGTGAATACCCCCCACATTAACATTCAAACTAATTCTTTTCCATATTTTCTCTACAATTTTTATAAAAAGCACTAGAAATGATAGCGATGACGATTATAATATTTTATTTTTAAATATTTTAATTACTTGTTGGCTGTATGCTGCTGATTTTGGACGAGTTCACAATGGGCAAATGTTATTATAGAGAGATATTTGGAATTTTTGATATTACTTCCTAGTTTTTCAACAAATCAAATTCATGACAATGCCAGGATTAGAAAATCTTTGAATACCCACCAACCTATAATTTCTTTAAACAAACCTCCAAATATCAAAATATCAGTTTTATTCACGCTGAATCTTTTTTTTTTACAACAGTCTTTCGATGAAACTATCACCAGTATATGTTCTGGGATCATGAAATTAAATCAACACTTTCATAATACCTCAAGTTCGACTTTATCCATTAAATATTTAGAATGCTCCCAATTTACCATCGTCAAAAATGTTAACAACTTGACGTGAAAATCAGACTCTGACAGCATCAGAACATGACATTTTGTTTGCCCACTCTATACTTCTATCTAGCATACCAGCCTCTGTATTGAGTATCAGAGTGCATTCTTCGTGCTTGTCATTGTCAAATCTTGATGTGGGAAACTCTTTCTGTTACCCATTTTGATGTGCGTTGCACTTATGCTGTTCTTTTAGCACCACCGCTGAACAATAATGACATGGGTCCTTCAGCATCGCTACCGGTTGACAATGACGTTGATGATTTTGTTGTTCCTTTAGTACCGCTGCTGACTGACGACGATATAAATTCAATACCAAAATTCATATTTAAATTACTCCCAAGAACGAGGTCAGATTTATTGTTATCACCGTTATTGAGATTCATGGAACTACCATTAGTTAATTTTTTTGTTTACTTTTTTTGATAGAGTTTGGTCCTTTGTCCTGGTAACCTACATAATAATAATAACAATAATAATAATTTAATGCAATTAGTCTGATCTATTACTAAATGCGTATATTATTATTTATATTTCGATTTTTTTTTTGCCATATAACCGTCTTCTAAGATTTTTGTGATGGCTCCCCTGTGTCGTTTAAAAGAAACTTCTTTAAGGATCAATTATACATGTAAATCGATTTATATGCATGGCCCCGCCTGACAAATATTGGTCCATTTTCAATTGACACATAAAACCTTGGCCACATTAGTAGAAACAATAACAAAAAAGATCTACGTCAAAATCGCGTGTAACACATTTATTTATTATGATTTACATGAGACATGTGATATATATATATAATAATAGCTTCTTTTCATAGGATTTAAATGGCTTTATTATTGCATTCTAGTTAATAAACATTGACACAACGTAAGCATTGCAACTTTATGGAAAAATACATTTTGTTAAAAGTATCCTGATGACAAATGAATTGTTTATTGGTGGAGGGAGGATCAAGATTTCATTATTAAAAATAACATTTCATATTAACTATATAAGCATGAACGAACAGTCAATTTCTTTATTTGATCTTGTGCTTTAATTAATTGAGCTAGACTCTCTTCAAATTTATTGATATCTATGACATCTATGACAATATATTCCTAATGATTGAATTTTTTGCAAGTGTTTGTTAATTTATCAATAATTTCATTTCTATCATAATCTATAAGTATAAGGATGGCTCTGTGATCAAGTCGCAACTCTGCAGCATTTTGAAGAGTTGTGATATTAGGTGCGCATAAACATCAAGGTAATGAGAGTCTGCAACTCGTTTCAAGCACAGGGAGGTTGCAATTCAGAGCAGGGTTGGTGGCCCTGAAATTGCATTTTGGCTCTGATGTTAGGAGGAAGGCTGTAAAATAAAATGGTTCGGATTTTGTTTGGTACATTATAAATTAATCATTTCCAAATTTTCTGTTTCTTTAATTTTTATTTGACCAATTGGACTTGTTATTTTTTAAATGAGGCTTTTGCCCATATAACCCACCCTAGGTTAATAAGCATGATGGAAGTTCTATTTATCACATTTATCACGCTGGTGACAACCTCAAAATTATAAAAATAGATTTGTATACGTAAACCGGATTTTCAATAAACAAAAAAAAATTTTACATAATGTAATTATATGTAAAATGAAAAAAACAATATAGTTTCTACTTCTGTCATCAAGCAGAGGTCAATATTACATAGACATTTACTTGAAGCGAGGAAATTTAAATAGTAACTTTCATTTTATTAAAGAAAACCTTTTTACTATTAAATTTATTAAATAAATTTTACTTCTAGATATAAAACCAAGTATAGATGATTGTTTAAACTTCTGTCATCAAGCAGTCATCAATACCCATGGGGTCTTATTAGAAGCAAAGCTTATAATGTAGCAATTTCCTATCCCATCAGAATTCAAAAAAAATCATTACTTTTAGAGAGATTCTACAGGTATGTAAATATAAAGTAATGTTTAATTTAATTTCTATTACTAAAATATTTAATAACAATTCATCAATGTTTCTTAATGAACTTTCTTGGATCATTGAAACAATTTCTTTCACAATTAATGGGTAATTTTTATCACTGATCTGTTAAATATTTCCATATAAAATGAGTAAAACAAATATAAATTAAAAATAAATTTAAATATATGAGAAATCACCTTTTTTAATACACCAATTGACATCTCAATTTCACCAATTTCACTACTTTGATATTTCAGTAACAAATTTTCATAATCAAGCCTTTTAACCAAAGAGAATATATTCATTTGGTTTTGCTTTCTTTACCACCTCCCAAAACAGTTGAACATCTATATTCCCTTTTTCAGTTTCAAAATCCTAATAATAACAAGCAAATAGACAAATTAATATATTTCCATTTCAAAATATGCAACATCTTTAAAAATCATATTGATTTCATAATAGTTAGTGATGACACCATGAGATTGAAAAGAAATGAAATTACATCTGTCATGATTGTATCCAATTTTGAATTGAATCATATATTTCATTTAATATTCATTCAGGACCTTTAGATACATCACATCAATATTAAAACTATTATGATCACGTTTATAAAGATTGTATAAATTAAATTCAAGATTATCATCCTCTATATTTACTGATGATGTTGCAACAGCATAAATTAAAAATCCAAATAAACTATAAGTTAATTTATTTTCTTTGCAATATTTCCAATATGTATTAAGACAATCCCAATCAGTATAATATCGATTATCCACATTTCTTTCCTTGTTTTGCTGATAGACATTGAAGTATATTAGAAAACAATTTTTAATGAAAAAGAATTTGTTATATAATTTACCATAACAGTATTATCTTCAACTATATTTTGGTAATTGATACCAGGATTGATAACAGTAGCATTAGTGATAATAGATGACAATGTTGATATATTATGTGTTGGATTTGATAGTAGTTGTGACAATACTGAAGTATAATGATTTGTCAGTGTATCATTATCATCATAATAGTATTCATCTTCATCATATTCTATTCAATGTAAAATATAAAATTAACTGAATCAATTAATATAAGTAATATTAAAATGCTCCAAAAAATATATATATGTACCCAATTTCCTTTTAATTTGTGTTTCAGATGAAAAAAGGTCATATTCATCATTTTTATCATTGTCTTTACCACCAACAGATACATAACTACTGGACCTAAATAAATTAAAATCCATAATAATCATAAACTAAAACTAGAATGATCTCAAACACCATTTTTTAAATAACAACTAGAGTAACGACGAGTGGCGGGCGATAACCACCACCATCCTTATTCTTAAAACACTTGCCCAGCAAATTCTTCACGATTATTTTCTTGTCTTCTTCCACTTCTTGCTTTTGCGTCTTTTGGCATTTTTACAAAAAAGAAAAAGAAGTTTGTGATTTGATCAACGCGTACGCATTGATTATTTATTATTGAATGGTAGAGCCCAACATTTCTACCTTCAGTTTTGGCTATCTTAATTCTGCTAGCCTCAATTTTCCTAGATATAATTACAATATGATTGTGAAAACTACTCACTATGGGTTTGATTATATCCCAAGTGGTCATTTCACTACTGTAATTGCTAATTTCTTTAGCTATAAGGTTGGAGTTGGAGTTCGTTTTGGAGGAGGAGGCTGCCGCGTTTTTATAAGCAACTTGAATTTTTTTCTGTTGGTTAATCCTATGGTTTTTTTTTTGGTAGGACAGACGCGAATTGATTTTTTTTATTTTGGAAAAACAAAAAACAATTTATTTTTTGACAGAGTCCAAGGTGACAAAACGTGAGTGTTGTCCTAAAGAAAACGTGTTAATAACTAGCCAGAGATACTTTTTTTTTATTTGTATTGATATGTATGAGGTGTCTTTTATTTTAGCTTATAAATATTTTAATTGGAATCAAAATGCGGATTTCTCTTTTTACTAGTACAACGAGAGAACCAATCAAATCACTCAAATCACTACGACAAAATCAGATAACTAATTATTTGCGTTTTTTTTATTACTAATACTAAACACAACACATTAAACACAAATTATTTACATCAAATTTATTATTATTAACACTAACAATAATCAATCCACAAATTGTTTTGGTGGTGACAAAGTATCTATTATTTTCAAGAATGGGTTTGTGAATTGTAACAAAGTATCTTTACGTTTTTGATTGATCTCTTTTTATTGTTTTTTGATGATGATGAAATACTTACAGTGATGAAATATTTTATATTTTTGACAATAAAGAAATTTATTCACAATTGTTTTTTTTTTTTGATAACGTTTTCAAACAAGACTATAAAAGAATTATGAATTATCCAATACTTACACTAAAAATTTTTGCAAATTTTTAAAAACGTTTTTTTCTAAACCTTTTAATCATTAATGATAAACTTTTGCCAAATTGTTGATTTAATAATTTCTAAAAAAATTTTATGATTTTATATGAACTGTTATAAGAATATCTCGTTATACGGACATTTTTTTGCTTGTCCTTATAACGGGAGTGACCTGTATATATAATGCCTAGAATTAAAATATCATCAATAATGATATATATAAACAAAAAATAACATTTTTATTCCCATTTATTACCATTTCGTCTTCATTCCCATGCTCATACTATTGCTACTGCTTTTAAGCTATTGTTTCTATTTGAAAAAGTTAATTGGTGATCCGCCTATGAAACAGTGAAATGATCGACATTTCTATAAAAAACGGGGGAAATTATTATAAATGATCAACATAAAAAATCCACAAGTACCAGAATGAAACATACAGTGTGTTAAAAAAAAAACAGCAGTGACAAAAAATTGCATATCTCAACAATTACATAATAATAACATAAATAAATTTAGATTTGTTTGAAAGTTTATCAAAAAATAAGAAAAATAGAAATGATATGCTATTGCCAATTTTTCTGTAAAGCTAATTCATCTTTTTTTTAAAACTTTGCAATTTTAACATGGAAATTTTTAATAATAAGCCTGACACAAAAATATACATAATAATCATACTAAAAATCATACCATTTTGTAATGAAAGTTCTGGAGATTATATATATACATATAGGCTTTCATACTTCCAGATTTTCTAGAATTTTGTCAATTGGAAATAAAAGGAATTTGATTATTTTGAAAAAAACAATTCAATGTGTAAATACCAATAAATCAAACTTCCATCATGCTAGGTTAATAAAGGAATGCAGCTCAATGAGAGCATGTATCTTACAAGTATAAAGGTGACAGTTTGATCACTGGCATCAAGGAGTAAGTTGTAAAATAAAATGGTTCAGGTTTTGTTTGGTATAATTAATCATTCCCAAATTCTCTGTTTCTCTTTAATTTTTATTTGACCAACTGAACTTGTTGTTTAAGTGGGGTAGGGTTATTGGTGAGTAGGCATGCCACTGACAAGATAGCAACCCAGAACTCAAAACCCTAAATTCAGGGAAAATCCAAATTCTTTTGTGCTAATTTAGGTCCCATCTTTCTTTACTTATATATAATCTATTGGTTCTCTTTTTACTGACCAAATGATGCCAAATTGGGTAATGGGTATATCAGTAAATATCAGAATCTGATTATTCTTTTAAGGTATTGGCATACTGATAGGTTAATAATATTCTTAGTATTTTTATCATATAGTCTAAAAGCCTATTCTATTAGTAAATATTGAAATTATCTTAAAATTAATACTATTTTTTTAGTTAATTATTGGCTTAATTTAATAAACCAATAGCTCTTTTATATTGTAATTAAGTTATTGGTTAAATATTTCTAAAGCTCTTTGAAAATAATATCATAATCTTGAGTATTAGTTAGGGTTTCTATTCAAATAAGGTTTATTTGAATAAAATGAATAAAATCAAATAAAGTGAATAATAATAAAGCAAATAAAAGAATAATTCAAATAAGAATTTGAATTACGAATAGGAACTCTAAATGTACAAATTTTTGTGGTGAATATGTAACAATCCGACTTATAACTAACCAACTGTATCTAAACATGGCATTATGTATAAAGTTCTCCATTCAAATTTTGGTAAGAAATGAACCATGGTATAAAAATTATAGATTATGTATGTATTTAGAAACAGGATCCTTCCAGCATCTCTACTTTGCAACACATTTGTTAAATTAAGCTACAAGCTATGTTTATTTTGCATAGTTAACAAATTTAGAATGTCTGAAATGTTTGGGTCAAATGTAAACCAAAAAACCAAACTGAACTGTTTGGAGCTTTACTTGTAGCCTAGGTTCTGTAAAACATGCATGTAAAATTTCTTGTTTCCTGATTTTCTATATCATTTATTAATTAAAAATAAAGGAAATTTAATTATTCTAAGAAAAAAAATCTGTTTTATATATAATCAACACAAAACAATAATTTTCTTCAATTGTTTTTTAGAAATAACAATAATTCTCTTTTATTTATTTATCAGTTTTAGTATGATCAATAAATCTCAGATCTCAAGATAATAATTTTATCTTGTCCATTTTTAGTAAAAGTAAATAATTCTCTCTAATAATAATAATTAGTGTATCTGTTTGTCTATTTTAGTATGATCAATAAATATTAAGTCTTGAAATAATAATTTCAATGATCTTTATTTGTATTTCTTTAGTCAAGTTTGTCAAGTTTTTTTATAATAAATTGAACACTGACTTTCCATTCAAATGTTAAATCTAAAAAATATTAAATTATAAAAAAACCACAAGTGAACATAAAATATATGTATATAGGGATAAGTGTATATGAAAATAATAGATATAATGGTTCTAATGAATATGAAAAGGCAATTGATTTTTTGGAAAAAGGTTATAATTGTGGTTGTTCTTCAAGAATTCCCAAGGAAGAATTTACAGAATTAAGGGAACCTTTTCAAGCTCTTTCCAAATATGAACAAGACATTTTTTAATGGCCTAACTTAAAGCAATGGATGGTGGGTTAACAAGCATTAGTAGATGCCTTAGAAAGAAAACCAGATCTAACAAAAGAACTTTCTATCACTGGGATTACAATACACTCTTTTGTCAAGGAACTTATTTTAATATGATAGGGATTGGTAGAACTTATTTTGAAAATATCAGAAATCATCTGATAAACAATGGTCTTTTAGCAAGAATTCATGGTAATATTAAAAGGTTACCTCAATGGAAAACTAAGATGGTAATTGACAAAGATATTGCCACAGTTGTAAAGAACTTTCTGGAAAATTATGCAGAAGTTCATGGCTTACCAAGCCCAGGAAGGGTAACAATAAAATAACTCAATCAGTTATATTTTTGACAGCTGAAATGAGTTATAAATTAGTGTATAGAGGATTTTCTACTGGTCTGGAAGAAAATAGCAAATTGAAATCCTTAAAATATGATGCATTTAGAAAACTGTGACATCAATTAACACCAGAGATTCAAATTATGAGTCCAAGGACTGACTTGTGTGATACTTGTCAACATTTTCAAAATGGTTTACATTA
>CAJVPN010001191.1:0-16672 GCA_910592215.1 Entrophospora candida
GGATAATTGGGTAAATTGTTGAGTAGATAAATATTTTTTATTTTTATTATTATTTCTAAAGTTTGAAAATAAATTTGGTTAATTTCTTTCAAAGCTGGAACCACACATTTTTATAATTGAATGATTGATGTCAGTTAAAAAAGTCAAATGAATGTGAAACAACATAATTCTGACCATGTCAAAACAAGGGTGGTTGTTTAAATTTAATATTATCAGTTGATATTGTGTTAACATTATGATTGTAGGAATTTGAAATATCATGTTGACAACAAAGATGATGAACGAAATACTAGTTATTAATAAAATCATATAATAAGAGGAACTTGTATAGGTATATATAGAACATATTCTACTAAGCTCTAATGTTATTTTTTAGAACTTTGACTATGATTATATGGAAAAAAATTTTCTACATAACTTATTTACCTCATTTACTATTAAAAGAGTATTAATTTTTATCTGGCAATCACAAAAACTCACATATTAATCATTTATTTAATAAAGAATAAAGAATCAGCAAAACTTGACAATTCTAATGGTCATTGTTTCATATCTGTAGTTTAATATCAATTTATCAAACTTCAAAAAATTTCAAAAAATAATAATGTATGTTGGTCCATATTTAACTACCAATATCATACATATTATCATTTATCAATAGAATCAGAATTACATGACAGTGTTTTATGCTATTATATATTTTGGAAAAAGATATACTTTAAAGGTAAATTGGAACATTTTCTCTCAAATCTGAATAAAGTTAACCAATTTTTGTTACAAAAATAGCCTAATTTTCTTGCTTGAATAGACTTTATGCCTCAGCAACCTAGAAAAGTGAAGAGATAAAACCAAACAATGGTGTATGAGATCATTCTAACAAGGAACCACAGAGTGGGGCCTGATTACAAATTGCAACCCAGATTTCCATAATTGTTCTTTTTCTTCTGATTTTTTATTCCAGGCACTTGTTAAATTAGGGGAAATATATTACTATTACTTGCAAGAGAATTGAACTTTTATTAATGATGCTAATTAAATATATATATAGTAACAAAGATTGTTTATAATTATTTGTGATTTAGATATGAATATGATTTTAGTTTCTGATCAACTTTTCCTGTTCTAATTTTTGACTGTTCAAATGCAAATTTTAAATATTTATCATGACATTATAATTGCAAAAAATCATGGAATTCATCTTCATTTCTGACAATTGGAAAAACCTGGCATAAATGGTTTCTAGTAGCCTTGGAAGAGCTTACATGAATAAATTTTCAGCTGTGAAGGAAAGATGGTGGTGTTTTCATTTTTGGTACACTCTAAAAAAAAAAAATTAAAAAAAAGATATCTATTACTATGGAGCAGCTGCATACAAGGAAATCACAAGGTTATGTCAAGAGAAACAATTGGGTAAAATTATTAATAATAGTTTAGATTTGCAAAAAGAAATGTTTATTTGTAACAATTTACTTATATAATAATCATTCACATCTGGAGATGTGATGTTACAATATCAATTATGCAATTGGAACATTGTAATGCTTCAATGTAGATCTTCAATTGATATTGACCAATAAAATTTGTGTGTGAGATACTCTAATTGGATTTCGTTGGTTAAACTCCAATTAGAATTTGTTGGAATGTTCCAATGAAAATTTATTGGAACCATAAATGGTACAACACTGCATCAATTTATTTCGTGTCTCTAATTATTATTATTTATTATTATTTATATTTTATCAATCTATGTAATTTTATTATATAAAGGACATCATTTTAAGTTAATAAAGATAACTTGTATTTTTACATTATAATATTGTTTTATTGTTAAGAAAAGTAACTCTTACAAATTTATTTAAAAAGAAATATTAAAAAGTTAAAATGTCCTTCAATAAATTATATAATTTATTAACACCAGACAGAATGGCATTAGTACTTAAAATTTTTAATGAAATGAATGGTATTGCTTATTCCACTTTTCCAGCTGTTTCTGACAGAAAAAATAGAAAAAGTAATTTTTTACAATTAGTTGAAGAAAATGAAGAACTATTAGAAGATGAAAAGAAATATTGTGAAGAAAGGTTTATTTATAGTTTTGAATTAACAAATGCAACTGATAAAAGGGGTGAACCAAGGAAATGCAATAATTGTAAAACAACAAGATACTCTGATAAATTTTGTGAAAAGTGTATTAGACTACACTTACGGAGCCTTTTCAGCACTTGGACATCTGGAAATGAGATAATTGATAGTTTTATTCAAAAATGTCAACAGCTTTCATCTCTTCCAGGTCAAATTATAGAATGGGTACCTTATGAGCAATTTTATGATATAAAAAAGTTAACAAAAGGTGGATTCAGTACTGTTTATACTGCTACATGGACAAGAGGAAGAATTGTTGATTATGATGAAAATGAAAAGAAGTTTGATTATATACATCATCAGCATGTAATATTAAAATCATTAAATGATTCAAGTAATCCAGGAAAACCTTTTTTTGATGAGGTAATTGTTTTTATTTAAAAATAAACTAAATTTAACCATTTATTTTAATTAATTAATTTTATTTATATAATTAATTATTAATTTCAGGCATTGAATTATTGTAAAATTAAATTAAACACAATTGTTACTTGTTATGGTATAACTAAATCCCCAGAAAAAGGAAATTATGCAATGGTTCTTAATTACCTGAAAGAGGGAAATTTAAGAGATTATATACAAAATAATCATCCAAAGTTAACATTAAAAGATAGAATTAATATGTTTGGAGATTTATGTGGTGCATTATATCATATACATGAAAAAGACTTAATTCATTGTGATTTACATAGTGGTAATATATTATTGCAAGGAGGTGATTGTTATATCACTGATTTAGGATTATGTGGGCCAGTTGATGAAAAATCATCAAATAAACTTTATGGAATTGTACCTTACACTGCACCAGAACTATTTAAAGGAAAAAAATGGACAAAAGAAACAGATATTTATAGTGTTGGAATGTTGATGTGGGAAATATTTGCAGGACATCCACCATTTGATGATAAAGCACATGATTTTCATTTGCAATTAAAAATATGTGAAGGTTTACGTCCACCAATATTACGAGGAATGCCTGATAATTATGCACAAATGATGCAAAGGTGTTGGGATGTGGATCCAACTAAGAGACCAACTATTGAAGAACTTTTGGAATTTTCTCATGATATATTTAAAAATGGGAATTTTAATGAAAGTAGTAGTAATATCAATGGTGGTGGTAGCAGTAATAATAGTAATTCACAACAAATTCACCAATCACATCCATTGGCATATCATACAAGTAGAATGTTATATGACTCATCTCCTAAATCGAATTTAAGTAATGATAGCATATCACATTATGAAATGTAATTAATTGAAATCTATTAATTTAATTAATAATTTTCACCATTTATTAATTATTTTCATTATTAATAATTTATTTGTTTATTTTTATTATTATTTCTAAAAAGTTTGAAATAAATTTAATTAATTTCTCTCAAATTCAGAATCACACATTTTTATAATTGAATAATTAATATAATATGTCAAAAGTTGAGCCAAATGTTAAAATGAAAAATGAACAATACCACATTTCAGTTTAATAAATTGTTTTTGATGTTGATTGTATTGTTGTGTACTGGGCGATTGATTACTTTGTTTTTGAAGCTAATTCATTATTAAAGTCCCAAATCAAGGGATCTGAAAATAATGAGGATGATGAGGATCGATAACATAAAGTTTTAACTGGATTCGAAATCCAATATTTAAAAACTCATTTAACAAAATGAAACAGGAAAAAACGCGTTAAAAATTCACTATATGTAAGGAAGCATTTGGATTTGCCTTTTTATTCCAGTCTAGTGGAATCATTTGAGATACCAAATTCCTAAAAGTAACAAACAATTAGGTAAAATTAAGCATTTATAATGTTAATATGTTAAAACAAAAAAATCAAATTTTAAGATGTTTAAATTTTTGTTGAAATTTTATAAACATACGGTAAGGCTTTTCTACCGCTGACATTGTTAGTTTCGCTTTACCAAAAGAAAAAAACACAAATTATTTAAAGTATACTAAATGATCACTCAAATAGATAAATGAAATGGAATGGAGGGAAAATGTTTTATCAGACTTCAATGTATAACCTACATTTTCGTTATGATCTTTAATTCGAATAATTGACATTCATTCATTTTCCTGTGTAGGAAATTGGGATTAATAACAAAAAAATCCAAATTGATTGAAAATAAAACAGTCGATTTTACCATTCGGAAAAAGTATAACTTATTAATTTATTTTCTGATAAAAACGATGTTTCAAACATAAAATATATAGATTAACCTTTGTAGAAAGTCGGCGATAATAATAATAATAAATCGACTAAAAGTAAAATCTCGACTCACAATCTGATTAAAATATACTTTATTAACTAGAGCTTGAACTAATGGTTTCTGACATTGCTCTGATAATATTTGCTTATTTGTAGGCACAAAATGCGAAATTTTAATGGGCACTCATTAATAAACGTGAAATTTATTGATACCTATCTTTTTATAAAATATGGAAATCGGAATGTGAAGCGAAATCTGTCGTGTTTTTTACATTATATAGTAATAGGTAAAGATGATTAATTATAAGATTCCTTGTATTGAACTTTGACCCAATTTTCTAGACAAAAAAGGAAATGGTAACAATTTTTATTAGGATTTGAGGTTCTAGAAGTGTTTGGCTTTTTTCAGATTGGTTTCCTAAAATGTTCATTTTGACTTTTACTAGAAGAAAAATACATGATGATTTTAGTTTATGTATATAAATATTAAACATCAAGATAAAAAACCACCAGAACAATTGCATGGTTACTCTGGTGCAAATCTAGACTATTTTATTATCATTAATATTACTAATTTCTTTCTTCATCTTCTTTATCATCTCCATTTTCTTTCTTCTTTTTCTATCTCTCTTTTCTTTTGCTTGTCAACCCATTCCTAGATTGCTCTTGTTGTTTTCCTTCTAGGATTTGTTTTTCGTTGGTATAAATTTTTTATTGTGGAGAGGCAGTAACACCTTTTTTCCTTACAAGTAATTTCAATTGCCATTTTACCGTCAAATCTTGCTCAACCTTTTTACCAAGTAATTGCCTGAAATCCATCCATAGATTTTCAATTTCTTCAAAGTGTACCTGTTTGCTCAATTTCTTTGATTGATAATGTAGAGTTGGTTTTTATAGTGAAGCAAGAAACCAAGAGCCCAATCAACAACTTGCAAAAATTTCACTGTTGAAAGGATTTTTTTTAAATGTTATTATAAATATTAATTTGCTTTTTATAAATAAAATTGTGTGTTTAACAAGGATTTGTAATTTTTTTTTTATTTTTTACATGAAAATGAGCGAATTAGTGATGCTTTTATAATTTTCAAACATAATACGGGATTATGAGCGTTTATTGTCTTTGACGCAAATCCTGTATATTAATATATTCACAAAACATTGCCTTGAATGTGTGTGTAATTACGGTTTTTTTCCTTGGGTGATGGATGCAATATGACAATCATTAATTAATAAAAGATTTTCAAATTACATTGTACAAGAAATAACAAAGCTCTAAAAAAAAGATTTTTTCTTACGAGACTATTTACTATTTTTTTTAAAACAAAAAAATTATCACCAACCCCGCTAAATTTTGTCCCCTGTAGTTTATCTGTGAGCTAATGTTCACTTTGTCTAGTACCAGTTTCATTGCATATGATTTTATTATAATTATTGTAAATAATAAATATACATGTAATATGATCATAAATAAATACATATTAATATATTAATATTAATTGCAAACAATTCCGAAATAGTCAAACAATGTGTATATAATCAACTTATTAATATATGTATAATATAAACAATTCATAAATAATAATCTCATGTATAAATTAAATCCCGAAATTACACGTAAAATTGACAAACAGCTGCTTGCTTACCCCCTGCAATTATCGAGAGCATGTACAGCTTGCATGCTAAATTTCCAAATATCTCTGCTTATTATTATCGTGTATACTGTACGTAAGTTGAAGATCAATTTTCCAGATGAAATAAATTTACTTTTTTAAAAAAAATTTTAATTATTATTTATTTTGTAAAAGGGATCAAATGTTTTGAATTAAAAATAATGCTCTTTTGTTTTTCTCAATATATATCATCGTTTCTAAACTTTAAAGATTGTTTATTGTTATTTTTGAATTATATTTATTTGCTGAATCAAAAAAGTTTAAAATAAATTTGGTAACATATGAATTTCCTAATAAGGGTCGTGACTATTATTATGTTGTGTCACATTACATACACTACACAAAATGGTGAAATTGTGATCACAAATAAGTATTATTTTTTTTCAAAAAAATTTTTTTCATTGTTTATTTATTTTATTTTTTTTTTTCAATAAGTTTCTCCATTCGAAAAAAAAATAATATTATCAAAAAAAATAACAAGCCGCAGTTAGATGGATTCTCAACAGCTCAGTTCAAGTAGTGTTACAGGCATCAAGGTGAATAATAATAATAGTTTCAGTCAAGAAAACTTAAAAGTTTTATTAGATGTAAGTATCTTTAAAAATACTTGTTTATTTACTATTTATTTACTTTTTTTATATTAATTATTTTTTTTTTTTTTTAAATATTATGTTAATAATGTATCGAAAATTAATTTCCAATTTGATCAAATTACACTCCATATTGTTATAGAGAATACAGAAAATGCAAGCTGAAGGTGCCACTGAAACTAATAGTACTGAGCTTCTTCAATCAATGAACATTTTAAGATCTTATCATCAACAACAACAACAACGCCAACAACACATGCAATTACAAGCTCATTTACAACAACTACAAGTTCAACCTCAACAGCTACTAATGAACCAGCAACAGCAACAATCTAATATTTTTGGATCTAGCTCTAGCAATAACAACAACATTATTAATAATAATCATAGTATTGATAATAGTGGTAACGATAGTAATAATGTAAAAAATAAAATTAAAAATAAAACCAAAAACAAAAATAAATCAAGCGGTAGTAATGAAGATAATGATATTAATGCCAATAATATCAATAATTATAATTATAATAATAATGTCAATGTCAATGTTAATACTGCTAACACGTCACTCTTAACACAAGAACAATTGATCGCTTTAAAATTTCAAATATTAGCATTTAAATTGATCTCTCGTAATATACCAATCCCACCTCAATTAGAACAGGCAATGCTTAATCCAGAATTAGTCCAAACTTTAATTCCTATGCAAAACGATTTTGCTGGTTTAACAAATGAAAAATCTTCCCAACAAACACATCAGTACCATCAGCCTCATAATCCACACCAACATTTATATCATCCATATCCACCACATCATAATCACCATAATCATCATAATCACCAACCACAACTTGTTCATCACCATCATCCTTTCCAACATCAAAGCAACAATATCAAAAACAACAACATATTCAACAATAATAATATGATCCAAGTTCCTTCAAATGCTCCCTCCAATCTTGACAATTCAACTAACTTAATCTCAAAACCTCAGTTACCATCTAATAATATTAATATTAATAATAGTAATAATAATAATGTTACATCTTCAACAACATCAACGACACCATCAGCAAATTATAATGATTATATTAATCCACATTCTTACTACCATAAACCTACTAACACTTATGTAAATGCTTTTCATAATCAAAAATTATTGGTCCCTTCTATAACACCTATAGGGTTTGATCCTGTAGTTCATGCTGTTGAACAGGAAAAGGCTTTAAATGCTAAAATTAATCAAAGAATCCTCGAGCTCAAACACGATCTTATGATTAATAATATTAATAAAGTCAAAACCGAGGATGGTTTAAATCATCATCATCAGTCACTAGATAACTTAAAATTGAAAGAATACAAGATTTTAAATTTAATAGCTAGGCAAAAAAAGGTATTTGTTATTGTCATAAATTTGTTAGTGCGTTCAACTCATTAATTCATCAATTCATGTATTAATTTGTTCATTTATTTTATTGTATAGCTTCGTAATGATATTTTTTTTGCCATGTCTAGAAAGACCAGATTAATTTCTACGGTTGATCGTGCTTCTTGTAGAAATATGAAAAGGCCATCAATGATGGATTCTAGAATCACTGAAAGCCTTGAAATAGCACAAAGAGAGGATAGAGAAAGAAAGGAAAAACAAAAACATATAAATTTCTTACAAAGTATATGTATTCATGGTCGTAACTTGGCACAATGGCATCGTACAAATAATAACAAACAATTAAAATTGGGTCGTTCTGTGTTAAATTATCATGCTCAAGTTGAGAAAGAGGAGCAGAAAAGAGCTGAGCGTATCTCAAAAGAGCGTCTTAGAGCTTTGAAAGATGACGATGAGGAAGCTTATTTGAAACTTATAGACAAGGCTAAAGACACCAGAATCACCCATTTGTTAAAACAGACCAATGCCTATCTTGATTCTTTGGCTCAAGCTGTTGTTGCTCAACAAAGTGATGAGTTACACAATGATCCATCTGTAAGAGGTGGTATTGAATTGATGGACAAGGAAGAAAATGAGGAGAATGGTGACGATGATGATGATGATACTTTGACAATTATTGTATGTATAAAAAAATTCTTTTTTGAAAAAATTTGATTGTATTGATAAAATTGATTTTTATATTATATATTTTTAATTTAGGATGGCAAAAAAGTTGATTATTATAAAGTTGCGCATAAAATAAGCGAAGAAGTTGAGCAACCTTCTATTATGGAAGGTGGCACACTCAAGGATTATCAAGTAAATGATTTATCAGTATTTTGATTTATTAGTTGAAAATTAAATATTTTCATTTGATCAATTATTCATCATTCAATTTTTCTTTTTTAAAGGTAAAAGGTTTACAATGGATGGTTTCATTATATAATAATAGATTAAATGGTATACTTGCAGATGAAATGGGCCTCGGAAAGACAATTCAAACGATATCTTTAATTACATATCTTATTGAAAGGAAAAGGCAGAATGGTCCATTCTTAATTGTAGTTCCATTATCGTAAGTAAATTACAAAAATAAATAAATATTTATGCATTTATGTTTTTATATTAATAATACTATATGTTTTTTTTTACTTAAAAGAACATTAACAAATTGGACAATGGAATTTGACAAGTGGGCGCCATTAGTTAGAAAATGTGTTTACAAGGGAACACCAGCGGTACGCAAAGAATTACAACAACAATATACCAAGCACATCAATTTCCAAGTTTTACTCACCACTTATGAATATATAATCAGGGATAAAGCTGTTTTAAGCAAAATAAGATGGGTTTATGTAATAATAGACGAGGGACATCGTATGAAAAATGTCAATTCAAAATTGTCAATGATTTTGACTAATAATTATCAGTGTCGTTATCGTTTGATTCTTACTGGAACACCATTACAAGTATGAACAAACAAACATATATATAATATATTAATAATGTCATTTTTTTTAAAGTAGCATTTGATTATTAATCATTTCTATCTTTTCTCCCAAAATAATTTTATTATAGAATAATTTACCAGAGTTATGGTCATTGTTAAATTTCATATTACCAAAAATATTTGACTCTGTTAAAAGTTTTGATGAATGGTTTAATACACCATTTGCAAACACAGGTGGTCAAGATAAAATAGCTTTAAATGAAGAGGAATCTTTACTTATCATTAGACGTCTACACAAGGTACAATTTTAAATTATAAAAAATAAAAAAGATATTTATATAACCACTGAACGGCTTGACAACCAGTCAATCTGGCAACGATTCACTAACATCTATGAATCATGCATTATTAGGTTTTAAGACCATTCCTTTTACGTAGATTGAAAAAAGATGTAGAGTCGGAATTGCCTGATAAAATTGAAAGGGTGATTAAATGTAAATTGTCAGCTTTACAACTTAAATTGTACAATCAAATGAAAAAACTTGGCGTTTTATTCGTAAATACTGGTGAAAAAGGGTATGTATTAATTAATGACTATAAGCATAATTCATTAGTTAAATTTATATACGTTTTATTTATATAACATTTTTCTCTCTCGCACATTTTTTTTAACATAGAAAAACTGGTATTAAAGGACTTAACAATACGATAATGCAATTACGTAAAATTTGTAATCATCCATTTGTATTTGAAGAAGTGGAAAAAGATGTCAATCCATATTTAAATAATGATCTTCTGTATCGTGCTTCTGGCAAATTTGAATTATTAGATAGGATTTTACCAAAATTCTACAAGACTAATCATAGAGTATGCATAATATATAACATCACACACACACATATATATATGTATATATGTAATATACAATATTAATTATTATGTTTCTGTTTATATAAAGGTATTGATATTTTTTCAAATGACTGCCATCATGACAATTATGGAAGATTTTCTAAGTTGGCGTGGTTTCAAGTATCTACGTTTGGATGGCATGACAAAGGTAGATATTATTTTAATTATAGAATTCGATATTATTATTTTATTTATTTATTGATTTTTAACAATAATTACTATGATGATAGGCTGAGGATAGATCAGAATTATTGAAAAAATTTAATGCGCCAGATTCACCATATTTTATATTTTTATTAAGTACAAGAGCTGGTGGGCTTGGTCTTAATTTACAATCGGCTGATACCGTTGTGATATTTGATTCTGATTGGTAATTTTATTATTTTTATACTTGTTCGTATGTATCCAATTAGTGATAGAATGATCATAAATATTTACTTGTCCTTATTTCATTAACTCGTATAAATGTAAATAGGAATCCACATCAAGATTTACAAGCTCAAGATCGTGCACATCGTATTGGACAAACTAGAGAAGTTAGAATATTAAGACTCATATCACAAAAGTCCATTGAAGAAACAATTTTAGCTAGAGCTCAATTTAAACTTGATATTGATGGTAAGGTAATTCAGGCTGGTAAATTTGATAATAAAAGTACGGCTGAAGAACGTGAGGCCTTTCTGGTATGTTTTAATTTATATTTTCAAGAAAAATAATCACAAAAAAATAACATTATTAACATCATCATCATCATCATTATTATGGTAGCGTTCATTATTGGAAAATGATAATGATGAAGTCAATGATGTCGAAGAAGAGGAGTTGGATGATGACGAGTTGAATGAAATTATTTCAAGAAATGAAAATGAGTTTATCCTATTTAAAAAAATGGATATTGAAAGAAATCAGAACGAAGAGAGAGAATGGTATTTAAAAGGTGGTGAAGGGAAGAAACCCGAGAGATTGATAGAGGAAAACGAATTGCCGTCTGTTTATATGAAAGATTATGAAACTATTATAAATTATGGCGATGATGATAATATTGAGTATGGTCGCGGTCAAAGAGTTAGAGGAAATGTTCATTATGATGATGGATTAACAGAAGATCAATGGGTGAATGTGCGTGAAGTTTAATATATATTTTTTAAGATGATAAAAAGAGAAATATTTATTTAAACAATGTTTATTTGATTTCATTAGGCACTCGAGGATGAAGAAATTGAACTCGATGATCTGATTGCTAAGAAACAAGCAACTAAAAAAAGAAGATTAGAAAAGAAAGTTAAAAGAACGATAACGCAACAACCAGAAGAAGAACCATCTCAACAAGGAAGTACATCAAAGCCTAATGTTGTCTATTCAGATGAGATGATGGTTGTTGACAACATGTCAGATTCAAAGAAAAAAAGGGGAAGGCCACGTAAAGATGAATCATTATCTTTTGATAAGATCAGCCACAACAACAATAATTCCGATTTGACATTACACAAATTAATTAAAAAGAAGGGGAAAGCAAAAAGAGAGTTTGGTGGTTATGATGAACAGACAAATGATGAAACATTTTCTGAACAAACTAAAGTTTGTATTATTTACAAGTGTATAATTGTATTGATATACGATGACCATGACTTAATAATAATGTTGTTGATGAATATTTTTTATAGAAAAAGAGGAAAATATCTAAAAAGAAGAATGAGGAAATTCTTGACGACGTACCACCACAAAATCGTGAAAAAATGAGAAAAATATTTATAGAATGTTATTCAGAAGTAGATAATTTGATGGATGTATCCAATGGGTAAATAAATAAAATTATTTTAAAAAAAGTTGCAAATTTATTTTCCTCGTATTTTTATTTACCCAAAAAAATATATGAATAGTGAACCACGTCATAGAGCATATCTTTTCCTTACACTTCCAAAAATAAGAGATTATCCATTATACTATCAAATCATCACAAATCCTATAGCTATGGACACTATTAAAAAAAGATTAAAAGGAATTTATTACAAAACAGTACAACAGTTTAAAGAGGATTGGCATCTAATGTTTAATAATGCTAGAGCTTTTAACGAAGAAGGATCACAAATTTATAATGATGCTGATAAGATGCAGGTAAAGTCAACAATTCAATAATAATAATAATAATAATAATAATAATAATAATAATATATTATTTAAATTATTTATTTGATCAATTATTTTGCAGGAGGTACTTGATAAAAAACTTGAAGAACTTTGTCCAGGTGGTGAATTACCAAAAACTTCTACTGATGACATGATCTTATAGTAATTGAACAATGAATTAATTAACGAATGAATGCTTCTTTAAGTCGTTAATTAATTAAATTTTATTTAAAAAGATTTTTGTTTTGCTAATAAATGTATTTAATTTACAAAAAAAAAAAAAGAGCACTATAGACAATTTAAAAAAAAGATATATAGCACAAACAATTTTATAGATTTTTAATTTATTTCGCAATATTTTTTTTTCAACTAATTGATTAAAAAAAAAATCTTTTTTAATTAAAATTTTAATGTAATATAAAAGAAAATAAAATAGATTAGTTTTCACACAAATGATTTTTTATTATGGTATGGATGATTTGAAATTGAATACTATTTTATAAATTTTTTTTCTTTTCCAATATCGAATACTAAATTTTACTATTAGAGTTTAACTTTTAGCCAATGATTTTTTATTTGATATTAAACTAGCCCGCAAACATTTTCGGTTGACTACATATTTGTCTTTGAAAAATTTCCTATCATTGACATATCACCAAAGAATTGCAAGAATCAAAGTTTACTCGAACGAAGGACTTGAGACTTCTTAGTGATTCAGATCTTTCAGGCCTTAGTATTAGGACATTGCGCGTCTCTTAGACACAGCCATTGGCCGTACTCTAATGTTTAAGAACTCAATTTCTGAATTATAGACATTATCTATGATACATACATTCCAAACATTAGGTTTTTTAATAATGCGTAATGTGGGATCCATAAGGCATTCTTCAAGATTCATCATTTCTTGTCCCTGCTGCATTTACTGATAATAAAAATCATAAAAATCATAAAGCTTTGAAAAAGTAAACGAGGCTTCCTACATAAACTAGAAATCATTCTTGCAAGCTATATTTTTGCACTTTCAAATCTAACTGAAACGATTATTGAATACGATACGTTACAATTTTTATTTTTATCAATTTGTTTGCAAATATAATCCGACTACCTTCAATTTACACTTTCAAAAAATACTTTACTATTAATTAATCCATATAGCTTCAATGGTAACGCGGAACAATATTCTCCTAATGAACTCGGCTCTCCAGTGAATGCTTTCCCTATCTTTTAAGTGATTAAGCCCCGATTGTATTTCAATGTTTTCATACTCTCGTTGAAAATTGTAAAGATTTCCATTCAAGTTTATTTTATGAGATTTAAAAAAGCTTGAGCTACAAATAAACCCGGCGACTTTGATAATATCGGATTGGTGTTATCTTCATTCATACAAGAAGCGGATGATTTATTAAAGGATTCGGTGTTAAAATCAAATAAATGTTTTGATGGCTATAAAGCTTAGTGTTGTAATAATATACTGATCTGGCCAGCGTTGGCATTTTTATATGTCCAATTGGTGCAGTAGCCGTTTGGACATTGGCATATTGGAATGTCCAATATGCCAACATTTGAAGATTCACAATATAAAATATAATGTTTTGGAATTCATTCTTTAACATCACGCATTTATAACCTCAACAAATGTGCTCTTTATTTATATTGTAGAAATGCCTTGGGTCATGAAGTTGCTCACCAGAATAAATTTTTGAATAAAAAATATAGAATGAAGTCACATATAAAAATTGTGAAAATTTCAAAGTGGCAAATTTCAAAAATGTGTCAAATTTTAAAGTTTTTCAATTCATCTATATATATAACTAGCCATATATTTGTATAATATGTCTAGTAATTGGTTGATTCTTACAAAATTTCGATTCTTGGTAATTAGATAGAACTCTTTACATAAATATTCTAAAGGCAATATTCTAAAGACTTTGTTATGATCACTTTTTCGTATTTGAAGGAAAAGAACTTTTCAAATGTTAAGGTTTAAAAATGAAAAAACGCATGAATATATATATGTGTGTGAATATAAAGGATATGCATTATCTGAATCTATTGAAGAATTGGCATCCAAAGGTGTTTCAATAGTTGAATTACTTGTAAACATTGAGAAAAACATATCATATGCTAAAATATATTTTTTAACAAGATCGATTGTTTAAATAGAACTTATAATTCATAATTCTATATTAATTATATTTGAAAATGAGACCATCTGGTTATATAAATCAATGACAAAATTATTGCTGATAACTGTACCAGGAACTGTTATATTATTATTATGCCCCTAACCCCGCAACAATAGAAAACATCTGAAACCAGAATATTCAGGAAGATCAGGTGTTAAATATTAACATTAAGGATTTCTATATAACATTTTGTTTTGTAAGACAGTAAAGAAACCATGTTAAATTAACTGGTTTACCAAACATTTTGACAGATAAAGTTTCGTCCATCAGGATTTTGATTTAGTAAATACTTTGTTTTTGCAAATTTATCAGACTTAGCCTTTTATACATATTCATTTTGCTAATATGTTTTTACATTCCTTCTTTTACTAAATAATTATTTATGCAAAGGATCTAAGATTATTATAAGATTATTATAAGCCACTTTAGCATTACTAACAAATATTACACTTTTTGTGAAGCTAAGACCTCTTGTTGAATATTATATAAATCAATGACAAAATTATTGCCAACAACTGTACCAGGAACTGTTATATTATATCCTCTAACATTTGGAGCTCCTGCAACGATTGGAGGGTCCCAAAAAACATTTGAAATCGGAATATTCACTTGATAGGCAGGAATACCAGGACCATTACAACCAGTAGCTTGATTACTATTATATTGTAAAGTTCCAAAGTCCCACTATCACATTGCAAAAGCTATATTTTAAGCTCTAAAATGTTTGATCACAAGAAATACCAACAGTGGATCAATCTTACCTTTTGGGTGAATACTCCCGGCAACGTTGGTACTGCCCTACTCACTGTCGGTGGTGCTGGTATCTGACGTGTCCATAGCATGGCCTAATATTAAAAAAAAACTCTTAGAGGTGAACTATGTATAGTATAATGAAAATGATAAAGCAGGTAGCTAGACGTACAATCATTGATCTATGTACTTGGCCTTGATAACTCCTAATAATATCAAGCTTGATACCAACTACACATCGGACATATTGTTCACGCATCCAATTTTCACATCTTCTATTCCAGGTAGCAATGTTTTGAGCATTGGCTATCTCACAGATGATTCTCGCATGAGGAAGACCCTATGTAAGTATATTATAATATTAGGAAAGTGAATCAAAAATAAATATTGTGATAATATATACAAACTAAGTACATTTGTGTCACTGGGGGGAGGACCAGGATGCAAAACGCCAGGTCGTGGAACATAAGCAATATTTGGATAAACTGCAACGTCTGGTGCCATTTTTTCCGTAATGTTAATTGGGTTGTAGTGAACTATAGGAAAAAATGTGAATTGTTATTACAAGCCAAAGACCAAGCAGACTAAACGGAAATCTCTTACATGGTTGGCCGTAAACTTTTATCGGACCACATATTACATTATTATTTGGAACTCTAAAACATTCTTGAAGCACCGATATAACACATTCATGATCTGAGTTAGCCATTTCAATAATATATACGTTTCCTTTGTTCCAATAAAATTTGTATCCGGTTGATTCGTTGCGGTCAAGAAAAGTATTATAATCTTTCACTGAAACTTTTGACCCAATCTGAAATGGTAAACTGTAGACCATACGAGTCAGCATTGAACAGATCTTAGAGAAACCTGCGTGAATCATACTCACTCACCTTTCTTCTCCTAAGAGAAATTTTGGTAGTTCGGGATAATTATGGATTATGTTATCAACTTTATTCCGAATTTTCTCTACTTTCTTTGCCGCTGATTTCCAACCAGAGTTTAAAGCAGACATTTTGAGAGAGTGGTTTTGAAATTATGTAAAAAATTAATCAATTCATCAGTGTTTAAATTTCAATCAGGGCGTATCACGTTACACGGTCTGTTTGCACATTTATTTTTTAAAAAAAAACTATATACACTTCCTGGTCATAAATATAAGGACACTTGCAGATCATCGGAAATAATTGAATAAAGAAACATGAAAAAA
>CAJVPN010001192.1:0-16645 GCA_910592215.1 Entrophospora candida
TAAATTTTTTTGTACCACAAAAAACGTTTTCATTTATAATTGGCCAGACAATAATAATAATTAGTATTAGTCGACTAAATAGTCAACTAAAATAGTCGACTAAATAATCGACTAAAATAGTCGACTAAATAAACAACTAAAGTAGTTGACTATTTAGTCGACTAAATTAGTCGACTATTAGTTGTTTAAAAAAAAAGTTAGTTGACTAAAATAGTCGACTAATTAGTCGACTAAATTAGTCGACTATTTTAGTCGATTCCAACCTCTAGAATGAAAAACATTAGTATTTGAATATAAACACTGCTAAAATGGGATTCATTTTTGATTAATTCCTCTAATCGCAATTCTTTGAAAAATTACTTTAAAAAAATATATTACAATTTTAGATCACATGATAATAATAAAAAATCTAATCTGTTTTTTTATTTTTTTTTATTTTTTTACGATGAGGTAATGTCACATAATTTTAATTATACAAAATTTTGTAAATTACTACACTAATAAGTAACTTTTTTTAAAGATATTCTTATAAATGTTGTTTTTATATGGAGGTGTTTCCCAAGATATATGATTTTCTTATATAGTGGCTTTCATATATTCTTATTTTAATTAAATTTCAAGTTGAAATCAAACTGCTGATTTGTGAATGTGTCATAAAATTTGTAAGTATCAGTTGTATTCCCATTTGAAGAGTTTGGGTTTATTGGTTCCCTATTACCATTATGATAATGTATAAGATTTATTTTAGCTCTAGGATCAAACCTATCGTCGTCATCATCATCGTTGTCATTGTCATCATCATCGTCATTGTCATTATCATTGTCATCGTCATTGTCATTATCATTGTCATCATCTTCGTCTTCGTCATTGTCATTGTCATCATTGTCATCATCATCACCATCATCACTGTCGTCGTCATTATCATGTTGATGGATTGGACGAGAGTCTATTTCAATATTATTTTGGTCCAATTGTTTAGTCATAATTTTGTTGATTGAAAATGAAGGATTGTATAAAATACTGTCCGTGTTTTTTTCCAAATAATTTATGATTCAAGACTATATTTATAAGAAATCGAGTATATTTATTTTCCCATTATTTGTTTTTTTTTCAAAATCAATATTTAAATTTCCCTCATTTTGTAAATTGATCGACAATTCTCTCATTTATTTGCGGATCGTCAATTAACGTTTTAAATATTATTTGTTTTTAATTATAAAATGTTAATAAAAAATATAGTGCATAATTTGCGTAATTTGATGTTTGTTGCCGTATAAATTTGGGATCTCTAAACTGGTTAGGTTAAATGACGACAAAAATTTCATCCGTGTAACGGTTATAAATTTTCTTTTATTGTTGAAATTTACCTATTAAAAACATGTGTGTAATCAATAATTCATAATAACCAAATTCATTTTCTCTCTGTATAATAATAAGCATTACCCCACATTGTTTGAAAACAAATAATTAATTTTAAAAAATTTTTTTTTTGTAACAATTGAATGATTAACAATGTAGGTACCAATTAAGAGTGTTAAAAAATTAATTTGTATTTATTCAGGAAAAAAAAATGAAAACGTGCATTTAATATATTTAAAAAAATGTGATAATAGCTTTTATGAATAGTATTTATTACTGAGATCAAAAGGATTTTTTCAAATGTCTTGAATATCAATGTATTAAGGAAATCATAATCATAATCCTATTTTAATAGTATTTTGAAAATATCCATATTCTGAACAATATGGTTTTTCAATTCTTTGAAAAACTACTTTAAAAATATTCATTACGTGAATTTTTGATCATATGATAATAATAATAAATTTCTTTTATTATAGATTAACAGATTAATAAAAAAACCAAATTTGGTCAAAGGAAGACGGACTCCTAAGACCAGTTTTCATTTAATGAATAACAATTATATTATTATTTTCTAACATCATATTCTATTTTATAAACGAACGCGAACAAAAAAAAAATAAATATATAAATCCTATAAAAAATTGTTTGGATTCTAAAAAATTTTTTTTTATTTTTAAATCTTTTTTATCAATACAAAATGAGTGATCAAAGAAATAAATTTTTTCCCTCAAACTATCCACAAACAAATTCTCCATTTTCTTCTAATAATAATATTATTAGTAGCAATGTTAATAGTCATAATATTATTAGTAGTAATGATAATGGAAACAATATCATTAGTAGTAATAGCAATGGTAACATTTATGACACACATGGCACTTTTGATGTAAATTCTCAAACTGGCAATATAAATGTTATTAATAATCCTCATGAATTGCTTTTACTTCAAGCACAATCTCAAATTTCGCACGGAACACAATTGCAATCTTTATTTAGAGAACCTTTAATTTTTGGACCATTTCCTCAGGTTACACGACCAACAGAACTTACAAATCTTCTTCAACAATTTAATTCAAGACTTTCCAACAACAACAACAACAACAACAACAACAACAACAACAACAATGCATTAATTAATCTCGTGATTCTAAAGTTAAATGATATTAATAATGATCTTTCAAAGAGTTTGAATGATTTTGGTGTTATAGTTAGAGGTATTAATGATGCAATTCAGAATATAAATTTTCTTAGTAAAAATCTCTTGGATATTTTGAATAATGATAGTAATAATGATAATAATAATAATAATAATAATAATAATAATTAATCATTTATATTTATTATATTTATTTATTATATTTATTTATTTTTCTGTGTAAAAATATGTTTTGTACAGCCGACACCCATATAGTCACACTTATCGCAGGCGAACTTTGCACTTTTTCACTACTAATTAACAAATTTTTTTTTTTCAACTAAAATTTATTATTTTTTTTTATATCCTAAATAGTTAAAATTCAAAATTTATGATTTAAAAAAGTTTTTGGGTTTTTTTGAAAATTTAATGTAAATTTTTTTTTTAAATAAAAATACTTTTTTAACCTCACATCTTGTGATAATCTTTAATTATTGGTTCTACCCTACATTTCTTTTCATTACTATCACAAGCATAATGTCATTATGGCCAGATGATTTAAAACTAAGTTTAAAAATTTCTAAAAGGCAAGAAATAAGAAAATCAAAAAATTCTGGTGCACAAACCAAAATTAAAATATTACTTGAGGTAATGTGATTTCGAAAAGTTCGCAGGTAAATTTGCCTGCAAGAATATCGAAGGGATAATATATATTAATAAACCATTTTCCAGATTCTCATGTATAATGCAACATTATGTATTCTTTGAGTTGGCCGTAATATATAAAAGGGCAGAATAACCTTGATGTAAATTCACTTCAAATTGTTTGAGTTTTGTTTTTTAAAATAATCAATTAATTAAAGTTAGAATTAAGATTGAATATACTCATCCTAATCACAAATTACCTTTCATTTTGCAAGAAAAAACTACATATATGTGTGTGTATGTTTCTAAAAATATTTGGTTGCATTTTGGAAAGTTGGACAGAATGACTGGGTTTCAACAAAAACATGCTAAATGTAAATGAATTCCATGAAGGTGTAAAGTACATTTTAAAAAATCAATCATTATTGATAATTTTATTGTAATTTTTATTGTAATTATTAAAAATAAATATTTTTGTTATTAATCCTGGGATTTGTGTCCACAAATTGCCTGAAAATAGTATGATGTTATCAATTTTTATAATAAAGTATTATTTCTACAATATAAAGTGCTTGCTGTAATATTTGACAATTTGTTGGTAGGTCATCAGCTTATAAAGTTGATTTATTAATGTTAACTTGGTGGAAAGGGAACTTTGGAGCTGTAACACCTGAATTAACATAAGAATTTTTTAATTCCTAGATTGTCTGCGCTCTCCTACATACATGATTGAAAAATGGCCGTTCTTTCAGATTAGTTTATATATATTTCAACAACAAATTTAAAAATCCAAAAATTTGAATAAGAAAATTGCAGATGTAAATGAAGATGAATATGATAATGTTATTGAATTCGGTGAACATGATGATTTTGAGGAGAATAGTAGCAATACTATTATATGATTTTGTGTACACAAGAAGACATTCAGTTATATAATCATCATTATTGAAATGTTTAAAAATAGAAAATATCATCACAGGAAGCATTAATGATTTTAATAAAATTTGAATAATAATTATATCAATAATAATAATAATAGATTATAATAAGAAAGAAATATTTTTGTTTTTACGTTGATTAACCAGCGTAATGCTAATAACGGGTAGTAAGGTTTTTGCTTTGGTTTTTGTTAAAGATCTTTTGTTTAACCTTTTGTAAACGGGTTTAATTGTTTAAGTGTAAGTATAAGATGTTAATACTGATTGGCAAAATATTAAGCGTTAACAGTTATTAAGTTATTAACCAAAGTCATTATCACATTTTGTTGTATTGTGTTAAAGTGATTGTTGTAAACTAAGTAAAATAGAGATTCTATAGGATCCCTTGTTGCTTCATAGGACCATTTTTATTATAATTGTATCTTACAGATTTGCCGGAGTTTTCTAGAAGCCAGTAGGATAATTTCAATAAATTTGTAAAATAAATTAATTGACGAACGAACATTGTATATAAAAGCTTGCAATTAATTGACAAGTGTGGTTAAAAATTTAATTCAAAACTCTGCTATAAAACGTAAAATAATTGAGGCTACACTCGCACTAGCCAGTCGAAACAATGTTTAGAACTTGCTTTTATGGTATCTCCACGACACAAAAGGATCTTTATTCTAATTTATTTCTTCTTTTAGGACGTACTCTTGATACTAAAGGTTAAAAATGGATTAATAATAATAACTAGAGAATTCAACATGTTAACAACTTCAATACATGTAATCTTTGATTCTTCCATTATATCACCTTCACTATTATTCTTTCTTTTGCTGCTTCCAAAATGGCATCATCTGTTGGAATGTTCATGATTTCATCTTCATCATGTTGATTGAGAAGTTGCTATACATCCATTAGATTCGATATCCAAGATTGTGAATCTGGTGAGCAAAATCACAGACATCCTGGACCTTTTTCATTTTGAGACTGCATTTCACAATGAAGAAAACAATGATAAATAGTTTTAGACTTAACATCATTTTTATATTCAGAAATAAGAAGGCGGCTGTAAAATATCAGTTTCCTCTTGTTTGCTTCAACATCCTGAAGTATCAATTGATGGAATTACCGTCAATAATAAACTTTAAGATTTCTGGTAATAATAATATTAGCATCACAAGACTGATGTGTAGAAAGTAGATTGTGGTATTGTGGTATTGTGCAGTTCATATCCTTCTTTTACGTGAGCTGGACAGTTGTCAACCTTGCATGTGCTGATCAAACTATTTAACAAATTATTCAATAAGCATTGTTCTGATCATCCATGCCTTCAAATTCTATCAATATTGAATTCCTAAAATCTGCATATTGAAGCATCTACGGCTTTTATGCTTCCCAATTACCAAGCATCGCAGCTTATTAGATTCATCACCAATGGTACACTCAATGTGTTTATTTAACAATGCAACTTCAATATTAAGGAATCTTAATGTGGGAAAACATTTGTACTCTTTATTGACGGTGAAATCCATTATTCACAACAAATGTTAATTTTTTGAAAATAAATGTCCAGCAGTCCACTCCCATATTAATCAATATATTGATAAATTTTAAATTATATTTTGCAGTTTGATCTAAATTTCTCATTTGTTGCCGATCACGTTAATATTAATATTAATTTGTGTACACGTTGATCAATGATAGAGATTTTTCATATTACAATTATTACAATTTCAACTTTCAACTAAAAATTTCATGGTATTTTTTATTGTTATTTTTTTTTATTTAAAGAGTGAGGTTTAGAATGAGATATAGTTAAAAGAGAAACGTGAACTTTTTTAAAAAACTAATCTTTGACTCTTTAACTCTACAATCTAAAAAAAAAATTTTTTTAAAGGCGAAATTCTAGTTTTTTCTCTCTCAACAAAGAATCTAAGACAAAAAAAGGAGCTAGGCCTTCATATTTAATTTATCAAAAGTATTATTTGGTATGAGTCCGAAAAAGATATGTTATTTGTTAATAACCAGAAATATTTTTTGTATTAATTAATACCTTATTTTTTTTTTTTATAAAATAGTCTAAGCATCATACAATCATTCTCTTTTTCATTATGTGCAAAGGCTAATCTGACTTGTTCCCCCGACGATACAATATGTGTTCAAATTTCAGGGGGAGAGCGCGGCCCTGAAGTTTGCTAAAACTGCATTATTGTCAACAGAGGTTGTTAAAGCCTTGCACTTGTCTGAAGCCTCCTAAGATGTGGGATCCTTCTATCTGTGGAAAATTCTGCAGTGTGAAGGGGTGCAATAGCGCCTAACTGCATGTTTGTGAAATGAAAATTTTATAAATCTGACACCTGTGGTATCAATATCAGATTTATTTTGCATAATATTAAATAATTACAAGAAATGTCAAGAGGTAAAAACAACACAACCGTTGAAGGAGGGAAAACTGCTCTTAAGCAGCTTGGAAATACCAAGAAACGGATTGGTTATTGGAGATTGACATATATTGAAAATTATGTCAAGCTCAAATATTACAATATTTCTATTTTTCTTTATGTGCATAAGGCTAATCTGACTTGTTCCCCCGACGATACAATATGTGTTCAAATTTCAGGGGGAGAGCGCGGCCCTGAAGTTTGCTAAAACTGCATTATTGTCAACAGAGGTTGTTAAAGCCTTGCACTTGTCTGAAGCCTCCTAAGATGTGGGATCCTTCTATCTGTGGAAAATTCTGCAGTGTGAAGGGGTGCAATAGCGCCTAACTGCATGTTAGTGGAAGGAAAATTTTATAAATCTGACACCTATGTTATCAATATCAGATTTATTAGTTTATTTTTTTTAATTTTAAAAATGAACTCTACGGCTTGTAGGAGGAAAGAATAAGTTTGGGTGGCAATGGGCTATATATAAATTTAGCCAGAACATGATATTAATATATAAATACGACTTGTGATTCTTAAAAGTTTCATTTTTGCATGGTCTTTGTATTATTATTACTTTGGCAATGCAATTATTTGTTATACCATCAAATGCACTACATAATGAATATTGCAATAAATATGATACAACAGTAGAGCAAGGTATTCATTCATTCAGATTAAAGGAAAGGATTAAATCACAACAAAAAGATAAGTAACGTTTTATTTATTTTGATTTGACTCAGAAAAAAATACATATTATATTGTCTAGAATATAAGCACCATCACTTACCAGTATAAATTTTATAGTAAACGATGCCCAGCCAATTTTAAACAATGTTGATTTGCATATTGTCACCAATTATTATTTGGAAGAGCGTGTTAATTGATGATAACAACAATACAAATTTATGATTATGTGGATCAGAATGAGTTGGCTATTTTAATGAATTAGTTTTATTAGTGAATAATTTTGGTTTATTGATTTAAGAAAACGTTTTATTTAGTCGAAAATAATTTATTAACTTATTTCTGGGTTAATTTTTATTATAAAACTTTATTACAAAGTTATTACAAAGTTGCTTTGCAAGTATGTTGAATTTGAGCTTATATACAATTAAATTAATTAGTAACAACTTGATTCCAATCTAACCTTCTAACCGCGATATCGCACTTTAATTGCGACGTAACATTCTAACCGCAACACTAATTTCGACGTTATACGAATAAAAATAAAAAAGTAATACAAATAAAAATAAAATAGTAAATCTAAATAAAGAAATGAAATAAGAAATAAAGTAAAAATAGAAATAAAAGATTTGATCACCATGCGCATGATGTCAAAGGTCCATCTACTCAACAAATGCACCATGTACCTTACAAATATCTCAAACCAAATTTACCTTGCTTGCAAAAAATTACCGTCATCAACATACCAACTTAGAATAAATATATCAGATATGAGGCTGTGTCTTAAAAAATTAAATTATAATATGACTTTTTTTAAATATAATTTGGTATTTTCACAAAAAAAATGTAGGATGTCAGCCAATAAAACATTCCTGGTCAGCCAAGAATCAAGAAAAATAGCAATCAAAATTACCATCATAATCAAATAATTCTCCATCATTCTTATTGCCTAATTGTTCATCACTAGTATCATTGCTCCCATTATTGTTATTATTATTATTACTGTAATAAAGATGGCACCTCAATTAATTGCAGCATATAAAAATTGAATGTGGTTGCAGCATGTGAAAATTGAATTGTGGGTTCCTATCTTTAACTATTAACTATATGTTACAAATCAACTGTTACCATTCATCATGAAAATAAATCTTACATAAACCTACGTAGGGTTCAGAATTGGCCAGCATTATGTCGATATTTTGGTAATTCTGTTAACATTTCCGCATAATGCTGGTCAGTTTTAAACCCTGCGTAGGTTTTATTTTCCTGACGTTACTATTGCTACCACTATTAATATTAATATTATAATTACTATTATCCAATAATACATTATTATCACTAACTGATGGTTTGCTATCATTGATTAATGGATCATTATTACTGTTAATTCCTTTTATATTATATCGGTCGCGTTTACTTCATCGACAATCATTTCGTCGAAAGTTTGTTTCATCGAATGTTCGTTTCGTCGAATGTTCATTTCGTCGAAAGTTCGTTTCGTCGAAAATTATTCACCCTCGAGCTAGAGACCGAAAGAGTTAGATGTGAGGAGTGTAGGAAGTTGGTTAAGAAATTAGATGTGGAAAGCGAAGTGTGAGGAGAAATTTGTTTAATGAAGTTTTTTTTTTGTGACGAAATAATTTTCGATGAAACAAACTTTCGACGAAATGGGTGACGAAATGACTGTCGACGAAATGATTGTCGACGAAATGAATCAGACCCCCTTTTATTCGTTCGTTCGAGTTATCCGTTTTAACCATTTATTCGCTTATTCGTTTTATATATTTGTTTTATTCATTTATTTGAGTAAAAATTTATTTGAATAAAGTTTCAAATACTCAAATTCATAATGAATACGATAAATGATAAAGTCATGTGATTTATAATCTTGTGACACCAGAGTATCATTGCTATTTGGGATTGAAGATTTATGTGACGCAAGCATTTGATAATAATTAGAGATGTGCCATTCATGGTAACCCTGTTTTTTTTCGCGAATAGTACGCATAGTGTGTACATGTCATAGGGAAGAAGTATTATAAATCCGCGCATATTTATTAATAAATGTCTGTAAAAACATGCATGGTAACACACTATGCGCGGTATATCACTAACAATAATATCATTGTTAAAAACAAATAAAAATATTCCTAGTACTTTTCACAAGATTAATCGCCGATTATCTGATTATTCACCCGTTGAATATTATAATAATATAAAAAGAGAAGAGATATTTCTACATGTACATATGATTAATCTCCGATTATTCGATTATCCAATCGTTGAATATTTTAATAATCGTCAATGAAATTCCTAATCGGCAAATTTTATTGACTAGTATATTTTTATTCATTCAATTTTGAATAAGTTCTATTACCAATATGTTCCTCAATTAAATGTGAGATAAAGCGTTTATTTAGTAAGCATTCCATCTGCGCATATTTTTCATTTTTTATAATGTATTAGTATATCCTAAATCTAAAACCACCTTTGAATTCTCATCAAAGATGTAAAAGTAAGTGTAGAAGAAAACAAAATTACAAAGACAAAAAGATATATGGTCACATGAAATAAATGAAAAATTATATTTAATAAAAATAATTCAACAAATGCAATTTTTCACATGCATATTATATCTAATTGTACTTGATTATCTGTTTATTATTTTATGTATTGCTCATCTGATACAAATATTTATTTAGAATAATTAATATTAATATATTTATGTAAAAAGTCATGTTATTTGTACAACTTCAAAGAGTGGATCATTTTTTAATTGATTGTCAAACAGTTGATCATCATATGATTTTATTTACAAATTGCACGAAAATATTTTTTTCGCAAGTGGATGAAAAGATGGCTCACAATATTAAAGATAAAGTTTAGCAATAATGTTACCATAATTTTCATTCAAATAAATAAGCATTGTTTAAACTATTTTGATAGTTAGTTTTAAATTAAGTAAATAAGTAAAATGATCCATTGTATTTAATATGAGTATATTACCTATTCATTCGTTGACAAATTTTAAAATTCGAATTTTTGATTTGATATAATTTAAAGTATTTTTGGGAAAACCAATTGAAAACTTGAAATAGCCCAATACTTTCTTAATATTCTGGATTTTTTATTAATCAATTTTAAAATAATACGTAATTTAGCTTCTAGGTTTATATTATTTACTATTAAAAAAAAAAAAAATTAAACCCTAATAATATGTCTAGTTTATTGTCAAGTTTAAATAGATTACAAAATGTCTCGGCATAACACTAACCCTAAAAAATTTATTTTTACCCCACACTGTTTTTCCTTCAAAACAAATAATTAGTTTTAAAAAAATTTTTTTGTAACAATCAAATTAATTAAAAATGTACATTTCAAATACTTTTACCAATTAAGGCAACATGACGTTAAAAAATTGTTATTTTATAATGAAATTACGTACATTCCAATTTGAATATATTCAGAAATATTAAAAACACCAAAGAATGTGGTTTTTATTATACGTAGTAGTTTTTATAAATAACAGATAATAGTATTTATCATTTAGGATTTTTTCCTATTGTCTTTAATACCACTCAATGTATTAATATCAACTCAAAATCACACCTTTAATAATTCACATTTACTTTTACATTCTGAACAATATTGTTTTTCAATTCCTTGTTTATTTATTACAAAATGGGATGATTCTAAAGGGAAATTTTTGAAATAAAAAAGAATCAACTAATCAAAGAATAAAAAAATTTAGAGTGTATACACTTTTGTTACGTAACCAATATAATAGAAATCTTGAATTTAAACGCTGTCAAAATGGGAATCATTTTTGATTAATTCCTCTAATCGAAATTTTTGAAAAACTACTTTAAAATATATATTACCATACGATAATAATAAAAAATCTTTTATTATGTAAACCGGGTTTGATATTATGTTTGTTTAACATGAAAAAAAACCAAATTTGGTTAGAGGAAGACTGACTCCTAAAACCAGTTTTCATTTAATTATATTACATCTTCCTAATATCATATTCTATTTCTATTTTATAAACGAGGAGAATATAAGCATTGTTTGTATTTGGATTTTGCCAGTTCTACCAATTTGTCAAAAACTATTTTTTTATCAAAGCAAAATGAGTGATAAAAGAAATAATTTAATAATGTAAGAATGGAAATGACGAAATTTGCATCTTCAATTGGAACTTGAAATTCGTTTTCCAAATTGTCATCTGTTGTATGCTATGAAATTTTTAGTATGCAAGAATGACCATCAAATGTTAGTGTGAATGATAATTTTGGTGAGAAGGTTACAGCAAATAACCAATTATCATGGTATATCTAAAAATTCTTCTGAACCAATTATCGATCCAGTTAGCATAAATGAAGAATGGTACCATTTAAAAGTAATAATGTTAGCAAACTACATCAATTTGTCTATATTCATAAAATTTATGATATTTTTTATTCAATCTCTTTTTCAAGCTAGTGTTACGACCTGTTAATTGAGACCTTATCCGGTAGTCAATGGATTACCTGAGTACGAAGCCTTGTGCTACGTTTATTTATCTAAAAATCTAATATATATATTATATTTAATAAAATAAAAATAAAATAAAATTAATATCTTTATTTATGTTAGATTTTGATTGTGGTGTTCAAATTTATCAATTATTTACTGCATTATTTTAAAAATTTTTTTTTCGTTGAGAAAGAATGAACATTCATCACCATTAAAAAAACCAGTCAAAATTATAGTTGGACGTGGGCTTGTTTTAAAAGTGATGAAAACGATCAAAGAGAACTAGTAAAAATTTGTTTAGTCTTAAATTATGCTAATATTTATTCTAACAAATAAATGTTTTTAACCTAAATATTATTCAATAATTATTTGCTATATAACGGATTAACCTGTTACAAATCCTGATAAAAAATCTTTAATTATAATATTAATATTAACGGATACATAATAATAATAATAATAACGTTAATCCAGGTCGTAACACTATTTCAAGTGTTGAATTGTGAAAGGACTTTTCATATCAAAATTTAATTAAAAGAGTTTATTATCTAATGAGATATTAAATATGTTCATGATGATTGGGCTAGATAGAGTTCAGAATTCGCGATAATATGCAATAAATTCGAAATATTAGAGATAGTAAGTATTAAATAAAAAATATATAAAATTTCTCACGACCACAAATTAACCAGCTCCTTATTATTAATTAGGAAAAACAATATAGCCTACAATTTAGAAGTAAACACAAACACAATCAATCTATATTTTTTATCTTTTTATCTTTCGTAAGCATATAATAATTTATAATAATTTCAATACGTAAATCTTCTAATTCTTCTAATTAATACCAACCTTCCGTAACACGCTTCTTTTAATAATAACATGTTGATAATAATTTATATTAATTTATAGTGTGTTGATAATGATTTATATTAATTTATAGTGTGTTGATAATGATTTATATTAATTTAATTTTAACAATGGATAATCTATCTATTAAATGTTGAAGATTAATACTTTTTACCTCTTCATACCACAATAAATAATAATAATAATAATAATAATAATAATAATAATAATAATAATAATAAGTATATAATCCCTAACCAAAATATCGTTCGTTATTTGCATTTTTTTAAAAAATGTCTTAATTTTATGATAAAAAAATATTATTTTTCCCTTAAACCATCCACAAATTAATTCTTCGACCTTTTCTACTTATTCTAATAATATTAATAATATTATTAGTAGCAATAATTATAACACACCTGATAACAAAGCTATTTTTAGAGAGATATGTTATGTTTTCATTCGTAATTAATTTATTTCCAAGATCCTCAAGATTTGGTTCTTATTGTGATGATTATTAAAAAAAAGACAAGCGCTCCTTTCCTAACAAAAAATTACCATGGAATGTTGCACAAATCAAAACTCGAGCAAAGTGAATAATTCGAAACCACGGGAAAACAAACTCCTTATCCCATATTATTCGATTCCGAGAGAATTTGATCTCGATGGGGCTGGTCGATTTTCTCATCGCGGAAGAAAAGTGATATCTAGATATCTTGCACAATGTTTGCTTTTACAATTTAGGAGAATTAAAAATTAAAAATCAAAAATCAACATCAATACCAATAATATAATTTCTTCAACAACTTGATACCTTTTAAATTTCAGTTGATTTTAATAGCAACAACAATTTCAATTTTTGACTGGTTCTTTACTTCTTGAAAGCTTTCAGAGTCGTCTCTCCGACCTTGACAAGATGTTGTTCATGGAAAATAAAATATATTGAATCTTCATAAGTTTGGTTGTACAAAATCCTTCGTGATTGGATAGAGTTAATAAATAGTCCTGTAACACCAAATTATAGTTGGTAATTAATTATTATTATGTTATTATGTTCAATTACTTGTTATATTCAAAAACGATAGAAAATTTTAAAAAAAACAAGTTTTAGATTTTCTCAAAATATTAAAGAGAATTATATTGATATTGACGTTGATTTTTAATTTTTAATTCATTAGACTATCATCCGTCTTCCCAAATTGTAAAAACAAACATTATGCAAGATATCTAGATGAAATCACCTTTTCTTCTGGTATGAGAAAATCAACCAGCTCTATCGAGATAAAATTCTCTTCCGAATCGAATGGCATGGAATAGGGAGCCAGTTTCCCGTGATTTCGAATTATTCACTTGCTCGGGTCGTGGTTTGTGTAATGGTACCATTTTTTACCAACTAAAATTATTTCTTTTATTTGTTCGGGAAGAAAACTTATGGTTTTATTATTATTATTATTTGGAAACGTCGCATGTTTTTAAGTGTATATATATGTTAATTTCATTATAAAAAATATTTGTAAAATATTTAATAAATAATCCCGATTTTCTCCTTGAATGATTTTCTATTTTAGACTAAATTTTAATTGTACGAATTGTGTTATACAGGTTACAATTAATTGTATTAGTATTAGTTAAAATATTTCCAGTTCTTTTCTTAGTATTAGTATTAGTATTAGTATTAGTATTAGTATTAGTATTAGTATTAGTATTAGTATTAGTATTAGTATTAGTATTATTAGTATTAAATTCGAATTATTTTTATTTTATTCAAATTATATTCGAATTACGTTTTATTCGTTTTAACAGTTTGATGCAACAAATTCTATATTATTGTTATTATTAAAAGAGTTTGTAGGATTATAAAAATAAATAATCGTGTAGTTTTCCGCCAATTTGAATTCCCACAATAATATTCGACATCCGCCAAAATTAAAATATCCGAAATTAAAAAGAAATGTCAACTAATCAATGTCATTAGTACATTATGGCCTCGATAAGTCATAACAGATACATTTTGTAGATGTTCAAATATGTATCGTCCGGATATCTCATGTGCCTGGATATTTTAATTTTGGCGGATGTCGAATATTCTCACGGGAATTCAAATTGACGGATGAATTTTGGTGATTTTGGTGGAAAACTACACGATTATTAAAAAATAAGATGTTATTTCATCTACTATGGTTACTAATATAACATAAGAAAAAGAAAATAAAAATGTCACCACATACACCCACCTACCATAAATATATATGTCGTGTAACGTCAAATGAAAGGAGTTATTACTAAAAAGTAACGTTTTCTTAAATAAAACTTATTGTTTTACTAAATAAACTCGATATCAAAATCTCTTAATTACAAAAGCTTCGAAAGGTATTAATGGAAACATTTGGCAAAAAGCAAATTTCTTTGTTGTAATGTATATTATTATTACATTAATAAAACATACAAATTTTAAGCTTTTTTGTCTTATCAAATTCTGACCGCATATAATTCAAGATATTTTCAAGTAGTATTACTTAACAGGTTTTAGAAAGGAAGGGATCGGTTGATGTAAGCCACAAAAAAAGAATGGTTTTGTTTGCTAAAATCTTCCTCATTCATTAATTAATTGGGAAAAGTAATAGTTCTTTATTTATCAAAGAATTAAAATAGCTTAATTAATCAAAAAAAGTAATGGTTTATTGTTCTTCTAAGGTAATTATCGAAAAAGCCAGTTAATAGTTCTCAAAATATAACGATTTTATCTCGGTATAATAGATAAAGATAAAAAAAAAAATATATATATTGATTTTTTTTCTATTATAAAATTCATGTTAGTTTCAATATGGAAGAAAAATCAAATACAAGTTAAAATACTAGCAAGAAAAAAAACGGGAGGTTATCAGGTGTTATTTAAAGCAGAAAGGTTTTACGACTTTGCAAAGAAAGTAAAAATACATTCATTGATTTACAAGTCAACTTTACACGCAATAAAAAAAAAAAAATGAACATTTGCAATTTAACATCTCTCGAAAATAGAAAATTCCTTCCCCAAAAATCAAAGTTTAACTTTCAACATTTCTTCAACATGCCATGTTGACTTCTCTCCTCTCTTCCCAAGAGAGTATTTATCACAACGCAACCAACTTTGTGAAACTGCAAATTCCTTTTAATAGATAAGGTTACCAAAAAGACATTTTTAAAAAAATCCAAAAAAATCAAAATTAATCCTGAAAATAGATATTGAATGCAGTGTTGTGTCATTTGTGGTTCCAATAAAGTTTCATTGGGAGCATTATAATAAATTCCCAATCGGAATTGGAACATTCTAAATATGGGTTCTAATGAAGTTAACCAATGAAATTCAATTACAGTGTCACATACACGAATTTTATTGGTCAACACCAATTGAAGATCTACATTGGAACATTCCCAATAGCGTTACAATGTTAAAGTTTTTCACTAATACTAAGTTCAAAGTTTTCATAAAAGCCACGAAATTTTTTATCTAATTCTAACCAATAAGCATATAGTGTAACAAAGGAATTGCTGATACTTTGGAATTCTTTGACAGGCTGACCCAAATTCACTTTGGGATTTGGGCAGCATGTATACTCGTGATTCTAAATTTAAATGAATCTTTCATAGAATGCTCTTAATAGAAAGATTTTGAATAATGATAATTTATATTATTTTTATTTGCGTAGAAATATGAATGGAATATGATTTAGCAGTATATTAATTAATATCCATAAAAACTTGATTTTCATTTTTTCATTCGTATAAAATAACTTTGCTGCTGTTATAGTTGCTAAAATATTGGAATCTCTAGGGATTACTTATCAAAAAAGAAATTGAGAAAATGTGACATTGGGGTCTGAGACACTTTACCGACATCCACTTTACCGACAGGACACTTTACCGACACCCACTTTACCGACAAGACACTTTGCCGACAGGACACTTTACCGACAAGACACTTCACCGACAGGGCAGGACACTTCACCGACAGGACACTTCACCGACAGGACACTTTACCGACAGGACTCTTTACCGACAATCTAAGTAAAGTCGAACTTGACGTAGAAATGATCTTGCAAGGAGCACCACGACCCCCA
>CAJVPN010001193.1:0-16631 GCA_910592215.1 Entrophospora candida
GGAATTGGTTCCAAGGGAATTTGTTGTATTAAATGAATTAACAGAATTTATTTCCAAGACTTTGTTATCAGATCCAACGGAAATTATTTCATTGGTATTAGTAAAAAAAATAAATTCATTGATTCACGGAAAATATCTGGAGTTTCAGGTTGGTTTCGAAAGTAGTTTAAGGTTCTAAACTAGTTATTATTAAGATAATTGATTGTTCTCTGTAAAAAAAAAAAAATAAAAAAAAATCGAAATCATCTTGTTACAAATATTATTTCTTTATCACCAAAATTTCCACCATTTATTTCCATTATTCCAAATAATTTTATCAGCTTTCATTAATCTCTGATCAACTTTTTTCAATATCTTGTTGAAATCCGGCGATTCGATCATCTCTTCGAAAATATCATAACTAATCTGTGAGTCTGGTTTTATCTGATTGTCCTGATCAATCATTATTATTCCATCATGATCCAATTTCTTCAAATATCTTGAATTACCAATTATTGATCTACCTTCAATTATCGAAATAGTTTTGGTTGGTGAACGAACTAGTTCTCGAATCAATTTCCAAGCTGCTACTGCATATCGTTGTGATTCAATTTCTAATCCATCAAAATTTGGAATTAAACCAATCAAATTTATCAGCCAAGTTTTCTGTTCTTCCTTTAATCTATTTGCTGCCTCTGTAATTTTTGTTTTGTGGGAAAATTAATATATAATTAATAAGAATAATTAATAATGATAATCTAAACGATATATTACCAAATAAATCTACATCGTCTGCTTTAGCCAATTTATTTAAATATAATAGTCTACCACCAACACATTCATCCACAATTTTCTCCAATACTTCTTCAGGTTCACGTCCGTTTCTTTTATCTTTCAGGAATTCAATTGCCTCATCTTTATTTAAATCATGCACTTTAATAACCTCCATATGTGAGTCATCTGTTCCTACACACATATGTATGATATATAATTAATTAACTAATTAGAATTGTTTATCTTCTGATAACTAACAATTAAACAACTGATTAAAAAAATTATTATTTATTTACTCATCCTTTCATAAACCCAATGATCATCAGTATTAAATATCATAGTGACAACACCACTTGAAGCCCATGATTCAGCTCTTTGTTGTAACAATTCCAACATATCTTCACCATCTTCATCATCTTTTAGCGAATGAATATTGTTGATTATGAGCACAAGTGGTTTATCATACTTGCCTTTATATTTGTATGCTGCCTCCTCAACAACATTCAGCGCCTTCTCAATATCCAACAATGCTGAACCTGAATTTTTTTGGCTTGAGACATGGATTTTTTTATGAAAAAATTCAGAATTCACCAAAAATTTAATTAATTACCTCGTTCCGGAGCTTCTCTAGCAAACAAACCACCAATATAATCTTCTCTATAAGTATAATTCAATGATCTACCCAATCGTACTTTAAATATTTCCGGGTTTGAATGAGCCTCACAAAACACTATACCAAACTGATTGCATTTATCCATTGCCTGAAACACAATTTGTGATTTTCCTGTCCCATTCTCCCCCACCAACAAATAATATATTCCTTTTGTATCACCTGATATTGCATGAAACAAACTCTTGTACTCATCTTTCTCTAGGTAGTTCATTTTTGGTCTTAGCGAGGGTAGTGAATCGGTGAATGCTTTTAATACTTTACGACCTTCATGCCACTCATACCTGCAATATATATATATATAGTCAATAATTATAATAGTGTTATTAAGGTTAATAACATTAATATTAAACAATTTAATACCATGATTGATACAAGACACCACCTAGAAAAATGACAGTCAATCCAAGTATAGTACTGAATACTGCATCTTTTACACGTGGAGTAAATAAGGTATCAATAAAAACTCTAAAATTGCGACGGTCATATCTAATTCTCATACCACCACCACCACCACCACTTATTCCTCCAGGGCTACCTCTGGGATTGTTTTTAGCATCACTACTTTCAAGGTTTCCAGGACTTCGATTAATGTTAAGATCAGCTAAACTATCATGAGATTTTTGATTTGGTGAATCTCCCTTGATTGGTTTATTACTATTAAGATGATAATGTTTTTGTTGTGGATCATCCAGAGCTTTATCTATTTAAGGACGAAAAAATATTAATTATGGAATAAAAAACAAATAGTATTAGTATTTTATGTTCACCTGAATAAGTTTCTAAAATCTCATGAACATCGAGGATTTCATCATAAGGATATCCAGATGGTAAGAAGAAAAAATATTTTTTATTCAAAAATTTACTATTGTTAAATAATTGGGAAGAAGATTTTAATTGATTTTTATTATTTGTGAAAATTAAGTCTTTATTGTTGGTGTTGTTTGTGATAAATTTTCTATTTAATTTAGATGATCTTGATATTGTATCATTTTTAATAAAAATAATTGGAATTGATGATGAAAATTCTTTAATAATTGAAATTTTATTATTACAAAATCTAAACATTTTCTTTTGTCCTTTGTTATTTTGATCTGATTCTCGAGAATTTCTTTAGAAAATAAATTATAATTTATAAACTATAACGTATAATTAAAATATATTATTATATATGCGATATAATAACACATAATAATAATTATTATTATAACGGCACGGAATCATATGCATTTTTATTGAAAAAAAAAATCGCAAAAGAATAGAAGGTTTTAAAGTTGAAAAGAAAATTATTATGGGCATGTTGTACGTGAAAATGAAATTATGTGAATTCGCAATTCACATATGTGAAATTCAAATTTACATACGTGAAATTCAAATTAGCCAATCAGAATTTCGCCCCACTCCATAATATTTCAATTTCACATACAACAGGCATATGTGGAATTACATGTGATACCCATTATTCAATGAATCGGTTACACACACGAATATTATTATATATAACTAAAAAAATATATTACTCAAAAGCAATCATTTGTTAGTTTTTATTAGTATTTTAATTATTGAAAAATCAATTTGAGCATGTAAATAATATAAAATTAAAAGAAGGTTTTCTTCTAAACATTGCAATTAAATCCTATGCATTCATTTCAATTTCTATCCTATTTTCTTCCACTTCATCTTGCGAAACTTCATTTATTCAAATTCAGGATTTATATTAGCATCAATTGCTAGGTATTGGAGTTTGACTTAGATTATTTGACGATTTTGTAGTAAATGAATGCCATTTGATTTTTGCAATTTTTGAAGCATGAGTATTTGTAAGGCAATTACGTTTTGATGTATGAATTGATGCCATAATAAACCAGAAATGCTCCGCATCACTGAAGCTGCAGGTAAAGAGAGAAGATGAATTGCGATTTGGTGTTGCATTTTTACTGATTTCCAAAAATGCAAGGGATTTTGAAAAATGTTGTTGTTTTAAAAATTCATCAAAACATTGATTGCTATTATTTTCTGAAAAAAATTGTTGTTGCTTCTTGCACAATATTTGCTGTATAATTCCTTTGATTAAAGAGAAGGTAATCCTTTTGTTCAAAGTTAATAACTTGGTTAATAATAACACTAATTTTAAGTTATTAATAGTTATTAACCACCCATCACTAGACATTACTATGCACGATATGGTAATTAGCTAATTACCGTAAATACGTAATTCGTAATTAACATAATTAATTACCACTTTCACTCTTTAAAAAACGTAATTACGTAATTAATTGAATTAATTACTATTGTGAAAATTTTCTATGCAAACCGTTGTTAACATTATACATGGGATGGTAATTGCCTAATTACCGTAAGTACATAATACGTAATTATCGTAATTAATTACCATTTTCCTCTTTAAAATCATAATTACGAAATTAATTACCGTATTACGGGCGACGAAATTAATTACGGGAGACGAAACTAATTACGGGCGACGAAATTAATTATGAATAACAACGAATTAATTATTGGAAATATCAAAAAATGTCAGTATGACGAGAATGTCATTATAACGGGAGTTCATATAGAAGTCATATGAGATCATTATCATGTGATTTTGTAATTTTATTTTTATTATATCAGGAAATTTAAAACTTACGCCGGATCAAAATTGACCAGCATTATACAGAAGTGTTATCAGAATTTTCCATGATACTGGTCCATTTTGATCCCGGCGTAAGTTTTATTTCCTTATGTTTCAGAAATGATTAGAATGATTTTAATTGGTTCTCCCGTTATACTGACATGTCGTTATAACAGAATAAATTCTATAATTCTAAAAAAAGTATGTCATTATACTAGTATAACGAGATAAATAATAGGTGTCATTTAATTTCGTCATTCGTAATTGATTTCGCCACCCGTAATTAATTTCGTTATGTATTACGTATTTACGTATTACGTTTTTGGCAAAATAATTACCATCCTATGTATAGGCAAGAACACCAAAAAATATTATGCTAAACTGATGGAAAACATATTTTCAGTATCAGTGCACAAAAGGTACTATTTTTTCCGGCCAAAAAATTTTTATTTGGGGCATGCTGTAACAAAACCAGACAAAGTGAACATTGGTATTACCAAGAATTTCAGGGATCAAAATTTAGTAATGTGATTATTAATTCTTCCATTTGTTATCCTCTTAATATTAAGTGATATATAGAACTACTCACATATAAAAATAATAATAATATGAAATTAATTTATATCAGATTTACCATGTAACCCAAGAATTATAGTACTATCATGTAATAAATTGTTTGCTTTATTAGTATCCACGAATGGTATATAAACCCTTCGTTGTAAACTTAGCTTGAGATAGATGAATCATAGATTGTTCATCAATAGTTCAGATAAATATATTAATCATGGATCATCCATCATTAGTTCAGATATATAGATTAATCATGGATCGTTCATAGGATTAATAATTCAGAAATGTAATAATAATGAAGACATAATAATAAATTCCTAATAATTAATTAAATAAACAAATCACTCTTTAATCTTAACATTAATTAACGAAACCATCCCCTTTCATAAATTATACGCCAATATTTACTAGCTGAGGGACGCCTTAGTCTAGTTTTCTTATAAATTAGAAATATATAACCTGTTGATCGGTTTTAACTAGAATGGCTCTCATTCCAAGCATCTTTAATAATAATACTTACTCATCTAATTCTGCTAGTTCTTTTTCTTAGATTCTTTGTTTATTTCGGTTCTTTGGATATGACTTTTTTTTTTTAAATTTTATCAATATACTAAAATCGACGATCTTCGAAAGCCAATAACTTCCAAACTAGGAGGTTTAGAGAAAAAGTAAACCGGTAGAATTGAAGTTAAAGACATAAGATTCATTTCTATCGGTTTATTTTTTTTTTATTATAAAATTTTGTGAAGTTATTGAGGTTCAGAGTTGAAGCATTTTATATGTAAATTTTTAAAATTTCGGATTCTCTTTATTGGCCAATTGATGTTGTAAAATCACGTGACAATATTGTTGGAACGCGATTTTAAATTTTAAATTCCTTATACTGTTACATTTTTAAATATAGTTAATTGGATAAATAATACTTGTCATTTTTGTCATCTTTGGTATCTCTTCAATGATTTCTTTTTTTTGGAAAGTGAATTTGACAGATGTCGTCTTTAGATGACATGCACCATACTACAGTATAACCCTTCGTTTCAACGGAGTGGCTGGACATATAAGAAAATTTCATTTAAAATCCGTTGAAACGAAATTACTAATCAGGTTTCAATGGATTTTTATAATAATAATAATGTGTAATAGTAACAAAGATTTTTAAAATCCATTGAACAAGGGTTATACTGTAAATTAGTAGCATTGTACGAAGAAGCCCTATTATTTTTATTTTTATTTTTGGGGACGAAGAGTCCAAGACAAGTGAGCCAGGCATTCATACCAGTAATGTTGTGGTTGGTTCTAAAGATGGAGAAGTGTTATTTATTAACAATCAGAGGTACTTCTTTTTTATAAATATTTCATTGAAATCAAAACGTGGAGCAAGATTTATCATGTCTTCTAGGCAATTATAAAGATAATAATGATTTGTTAAACAATTATAAGAAAGTGTCAAGGACAAAGAAAAGCAGCAACTGTTGAAGATGGGAAATGGCACCTAGACGATTTAGGAAAAAATAAATATGCAACATTTGATTATTGGGAGTTTACATTTATAAATGTTGAAGTATGCTACTTTATTTAAAAACACTACAGTCATTCTCACCTTCCTTGTGTACATAAGGCTACATCTGAAGATACAACGATGCAACCAAATTTCGGGAGTATGCATCAATGACACTTCCATAAATCTTGATCTTTCCTCATATTACCTGACTGGTATTACCCAGTTAAGCATATTAGCTGAAAAGTTGCAGACTTTTGGGGTAAAGATGGCTCTGCAACTAAGAAGTTGTGACTCGTTTCAATTACAATTCAGAATGAGGGATCTGGATATATTTCCAAATTTGATAATAACCTTGACTAATAAATTCTTTTTTTCGCTTGTGCTTTGTTGATACCTAAAAAGGCAAATGATTGTTATCCACGTGATCAAAGTGTTTATATTTTTGATTCACGGGCACGTGATAAATTTTTTTGGAGAAAAAAAACTTCGCTAAAAAGAATCTATAATATTTAATAAATATCAAGAATATCGAGAATATCAACATGTTTACATCTTCAAATCCAAGAAAAAAAGCACCCTTAGATTTATCATCATCGTTAAATAATGATATCGAAATGGATATTAATGATAATGATTCAATTTATAATAATTCACAAGAGCCTTACTACCCAATGTCTGTAGATTCTTGTTCAAATTTATCTCAAGAATCTGATAATAATAATTACTCTTTACTATCGTCATCTCAATTATCTGAAACTTTAATGAATTATGATAAAAATATCACTGAGATTGTTGCTTCTTTACCTGTTGATGTTAAGGAATTTTTATCGAAAAATGGTAAAAAAAAATATATTATTTTTTTTAATGTTCAGACAACACACGTTATAAATGTTAATTATTATTATTGTTATTTAACAATAGAGAAATGTGAAGGCGTTTTGAATTTCATGCCTGAATATGCAACAGTTTTTTCTGATAAACAATGTTTGGTTTGGAAATATCAAAAAGAATATAAAAGGGTATATATATCATTATTATTATTCAAAAAGAAGATCAAGAAGATGGAAAATATTTATTTATATATTATTAACCTATTCATCTAAATCTAGTATACGGCTCGATCTGTATCATATAAATTAGAAATGCCATTATCTCTCCATGGTCAACAACGAATTTCAAATCTTCCTCGAAAATTACCATTTGTAACTTTCATAACAAATTATCAACAATTAGGTTTACTTGCTTCTACTCCAACTGGTGAATTCCGGTACTGGAATGATTTATCAAAATCAATGTTTGATGGAATTCACTATAAAGAGTTACAAGTATATCTTAGCGATGATGATTATATTACTTATTTAGCTTGTCATCAAGTAATTAATTACTATCGGTATTATTATGAATAATATGTATTAATTTATTATTTCTAATCCATTAATTAATCGGGTTTTTTTAATAAATTTGTAGGCTGATACACAATCAAGAAAAGGAAATTTAGCGATATTTGGAACAAAGAAAGGAATGTTGTATCAAGTGTTTTTGGTTAATTCAACTGGGAAAAGTGTTCTTGAATACACACAATTATATCCTAAAACTACCACATTTCGACCATTATCTTATTTATGGTCAAGCTCTGACTCATCATCACCTAACACTACCACCAATACTACAATCAAAGGAAAAGTTATCTCATCAACTTTAACAAATTTTGTTGGGACGGATTTTCGATGGTAATAAATTTATATTAAATTTCAAGAAATTATATATCTATATATTTATAAATTAATTTTATTTAATATATTGTTGCAGTGAATTAATATTATTAAAAGAAATTGGAATTGAAAATTGGATGATGGGAGTACATGATAAGTCATCATACAATGTATATATATGTAATTTTTATATAATTATATTATATAATAAAAAATCAGAATATTTATTTATATTTAAATAAAAGTATTTATTAGGACAAGAGATCTACAAAACTATTTCCAAAGCATTACTTGGAAATGAAAGTTTACATGAGAATATGGATCTAGATATCAAGCTGATAGACATTGTATATGCACGGTATTTCTACAATTATATTATACTATAGATTTGTAGATATTATATATATATTCATTCACTCATTTTTAACTAAATAAATAAATAAATAATCTGATAGTAACAAGGAAGTTATTGTATTAGTCTCATATTTGTCACCTGGAATTACTCAACAAGATAGCATTGACATTGAAAATATTAATGACAATGACATCAATAACAACAATGATAGTACTAATAGGTTAAGGTCATATTCATTGGTGATATTAAGTAAAAAAATCGAAGCTGATACAGAAAGTACTACTTATGATATTATTCGATATCAAAGTATCAAAATTCCAAATGTAAGATGATTTTTTTTTAATTAATATTAATTAGTATTTTAATTATATTTTCTTTATATAATATTAATAATAATAAATTTAATATTATTAGTCAAATGTAAATGTTGATAATTACAATGTATATTTAGTAATACCCAATGGTGGTCCAGCAGTATTTGTAGCCTTTCCTCATGCTATACATATAACTACTTTATTAAAAAGTGATTATACATATATATATGTTTCTAAAATATAACATCTAATTAATAATATCTTTTTAATAATATTAATATCATGCACTAACAAATATTATATAAATAAATAATTGATTAGATGTTAATTATAGCACTACGGTACTACTAAGTGAAGAAACTGATATAATTATGGGATGTTGTGCAGAAGGTTCTAAATCATTGTTTTTCAAAGAGGATAAAGATGAATCTCAAATTTTGTTTTTGACAGCTAAAAATGGAATAATGAGATGTAAATTAAATATTGCTGAGTTAAGACAAGAAAGTCAAGGATTAGAGTAAGCCATTGACTATTATTTCGTTATATCAATTATATAGATAGTGTATTATTTATATATTATTATTTACAGATTGGGTAGTAAAGATGAGGAAATTGATATTGAGAATTTAAGTGTAATTATTATTTATATTTATATATTTATATTTATATATTTATATATTTATATTAGTATTAATTATTCATGTCTCCAAAATAATAAAGTCACAAAAAACTCAAAATTTAAAGCAAAAATTAGAGCAAGTAATATATAACAAAATTGATGAAAATGTAAGTAACATTTATTAATCACTACCTCAATAATATTAATAATTTATAATACTAGTTGATAATATATATATATATATATATAAATATAGTTGCCTGTTTACATTGCGCTTCCAGCTGATTTTGAAGGTGATCTTGACATAGCAATATCTGAACTTAGTGATGATATTGTAAAATCAGGTAATTAATTAGTTCAGTTATTTTATATTACATACATATATTAATATATTTATTATTTTAGGTTTAAAATATTTTGATGATATTATTGATTTAAAATCACAACTTAATGAAAGATATAATAAATTAAATATGCTAATTGATTTAATTAATAAAAGTGGATTATCAAACAAGGTAACGATAACAATCTATCAATTAACTAATTAATTAATTGTTGACCCCAAAAAATTAAAAAATATTTAATTGTTTCTTTATCTATTTAATTGATAGCTTCATTTGTCAACAAGAAACCATTTGTTTTGTAATTCAGAAAAGATAGCAACAGCTAGTAAATTATGGATGTATCATAATTCACTTATTCTTTCGTATGTAGTTTGTAACAAATTTTATTTTCGATTCTTTAGCAATAATATATTAATAAATTATTTATTTTATTTTAGATATGGAGGTAACGAAAAGTATCAATTTGTTTTAGAAGAATTAAAAGAAGCAATTGAAAACTATAATGTTGTTCATAATATTCAGCCAAATAAAGATATTATAAGATATTTTTATCAATATTGTGTATGTATATAAATTATTATTATTTATTCAATTACTTATCATTGTTGTTGTTATTATTATCTTATTATTATTATTATTATAATTATAATTATTATTATCATCAATTTATTTATAGATTCAAGAAATTGGTTCTATTTTTTCATATTTTCAAGACATAATAAAAAATACTTCAATAACTGACGAAAAAATAATTTTGACTTATGAAATAAATAAAATTCTTTTGGTATGTAATACTTATTTATTTATTTAAATGTTAACATGTCTATAATACATTTATATTTATTTTCATATTATTTTAGACCTCATTTGATGCTGCCTTTAATTTTAGAAAAGATTCAATGAGTCTGTACTCATTGAATAGTTATAATTTGAATTTAAGTGAATCATGGACTTGTATGCTATCTTCAAATAATTATAGTGACTACAATTGATATTAACCATTATAAGAATAAATAATTACACAATTGTTTATATTTAAATTTAGCACATCAATCATTTCCTATGACCATTTATCAACAATTTGAATCAACAGAATCAATTATTAAACATTCTACTATTCAACTTTCAGCTGGCAAAGGCAAAGGTAAACTTTTTGATAATAAGAACAAATATAATAGCAGCAACAATAAAGTTGAAAAGAAATTAAATGAAATGACAAACGAGGAATTTAAAGAACAGCTAGTTGGTTTGGTCAGTTATTTTCTTGCTACTACTATTCAACATCTTAAAATGTAAATATTAAATTATTTATTTATTTTGTGATTATTATATTATGTTATGTCATATTATGTTATGTTAATTAATTATTATTTTTTTATGAAGAGATGATTTTATAATACAAAGTCAAGCTATGCAGTATCATAATGAATGGACAGACGTTTTAAAAAGAATTGGTAATTATTATGAATCAATTAATAACTTATATTTATTTATTATTAAAACATCTAAAAATATTTATTTTGATATTAGCAAAGATTGGAAAAGCGGAAAAGGCAATTCTATTAGCTGAAGAATATGATGACTTCAAGGCATTAGTAAACTTGATTTTTGAATTCAGTCAAAATATAAAAGATTATAATAAAAAATATTTAATAAAATATAAAAAAAAATACGCTTATAGATTGTATGAATGGTTTATTGAAAATGGTTGGTATATTATTTAAAACTTTTTAAAATTATTTACCTTTATTCATTCTCACTACTTATATTTATGAGTAGAGAATTATGCTGAATTATTTGAACAAGAATATTTGATTGAGGATAAAGATTGGCTTGAGGATTTTTTAAAAGATAAAAATTTAAAAGAAATTGCCTGGCTACACTATATAAAGATAGAGAAATACAAGGAAGCATCTACTGACCTATTAAAATTATCACAAAGACAAAAGAACAGTGATGAAAAAAAGGTAATTAGGAATGGTGAAAATAGTAATTATGATGGTAACTGTAGTAATAGTGGTGGTAGTGGTAGTATTTATTCAACATACTAATAACAATTTTATAAAATTCCCCCGCTGGTATTTTGTAGACGCTGCTGTCAGTGGGAAAATTATCCTATTTAGCGAGCTTAAATCAAGAAACAGACCTTGGATCAGAAGAAATACAGAAAAATCTAAAACGTAGATATATGAATATTTAATTATATTTTTTAAATTTTTAAAATAATCGATAATTTATTAATTTTTAAAAATGATTTTCTTTTTCTTTAAAAACAAATAATAATAATTAAGAATTTGATAATAATATTATGGTTATTGGTGCATATGATGATATAAAACAATCGATCGTTAACAGTATTGAGATAAGTGGTGATTTTAGTAGTGAAAATTCTATGATATTATCAACAATTAAAGTTATATCTAATGAAAAGCCTGCATTAGCACAAGTAATAACTTATTATTAAGAAATAATATATAATATCTATAATGTAACATTATCACTTATACTTTCATTTCATGCAAAAAAAAAGCTTTTCGTTTATTATGCATCGCGTTTATTAAGGGGTGCAACAATACCAACAGATATGTTAATTGAACTAGCAACGCTTCGAGATATTAAAGAAAAAGAAGAGCTTTCTATGATTATTCAAGTATTGACGGAAGATTCCAATGTGGGTTTAATTAATTAATTAGTGATAAAATTTTAATTGTTTTGAATATTAATATTAATATGAAAATTTACAAAAAAGTTGCCAATTGAAGTTTCTAACGAATCATTGAAAACTATTTGGAGAAGGATTTATTTACATGAAAGGCAATTAATTAATTTAATTAATTTAATTAATTAATATATGTTTATATATTAATCATTATTATAATTATTATTTGATTAGGTGGGATGATATAATAAATACAAGTAATAAATCTGACGAGGAAATCAATGAAATTCTCGAAGATACGATTATTTATTATACATTTGATCAATTGAAAAACTGTAAGAACAAAATTTTTTTTCTCTCAAATTAAAATTATAAATATTAAATCATATATCTTAAATTCTGTATATATATTCCTCTTCTCTTCACAAGTTAAATCTATTAAAGATTGGTATTGTTCACCTGGTGAAACATTTTTCTCTTCAACTTATGAACAACTATCAAGGAAATTTCCAGATTTTTCTCAAGACCTTATTAATGGATTAATTCAAGATTTTAACCAAGAAAATAATCAATTGAAAATATACATTGAAGATTATGATCTGATAAATTATGTAGAAAAAATTATTAAATTATTAGAATATTAGATAAATAAATATAGAGATAAATAAAATGTATTATTTTATTGCAATTCACAAATGCAATATCTCTTGAGAGAGAATATCTGTTCCTTTTTTTAATGTGGCGTAATACCTTTATTCTTGAGAATTTGTTAATTGATTTTTTTTGTTTAATCCCATCTAGAAGTGTGATCCTAAATTTACAGGAGTTAAAATTCTTTACTTTTTGAGTGCAAAATAATAAACCGGATTACCTTATAGGATGAGCTACGTCAAAGAAGGTCATCTTCTGCCAAACATCAGTCTCAAGGGTCACTAAGCACTGGGAGAACTTAGCTCGGCACATACGAGTCTAGGAAGAATATATTAGATACAAGAGAGCCCCGAAAATTGTATAGATGGATCATTTCTGTTTTGACCCAGGTCAAAAATTTTCGCCACGGCGGATGAACGGAGCGCATATTGTGGCCACAACGGATTTTAACAATCTTTTTTCTGTACACACACACACTAAATGGACGAAAAATAGCAAGGGTTGAGGCAAGTAGTATTCGTGATTTGATTTTTACAGTGCAAATAAAGATTTATATGTTTTATTAGATAATTAGATAATATATGCATGTGACAACAGTACACCAATTATAAAACGAAGAGATGGTAAAGCATTTTCGCGGAAAATGCATGGTCCCGGGAATTCTGCAGAGGGCAAAGTTCTCTGCAGGAGCATATACTTCTCCATGTGGAGAAGGAAAAATTTATATATTGTACTTTTTGGATGGTTTTTTAGCAACGTTTATATATATTGCACTTTTTTTTTTTTTTGGATAGATAGGAATCGTTAATTATTATCTTATAATTAACATTATTATATATGAACATTTGTTGGAGAAGAAAGTAAGATTAGATAATTAAGAGTTAAACAGAAACAAAATAAACCTTGTGTTATAACGGATTTTAAACATTAATCTATAATATTAACAATACAGAATATGCGGAAATGTATAGATTTTCTGACAGAGTCCATACGGTGATCCAAATGCAGAAAAAGTACTAGGAAAAATGCAATAAAAAAAAATTCTTTATTTTTTTGGAAGAATTACATCTATTACTGATAAAATGATTCGAGCATTCGAAAGTATAATTGGAAAAATTCCATATTTGATTGGCATACAGCTTACAATATTGACTAATGTTAATAATTCTTTTGCTGTTATCTTTGTTCGTTCTCCCAAAATTTTCTTAATAAAGATGAGCTGTTATTTTTTTATTTTATCAATCATCATTACTTTGACTTTCAGCATACACACACTTTACAACTTGGTATCATGAAAGAAACAATTGGTAAATTTTTTTGTGATATCAACTAACTTTTTTTATTTTCCATGCATTCTTTCATTACTCTTTCTTTCTACTGACAGTTGCTCATTATTATAACATGGGTTCCGCTACCCAAGGCAAGGCATTTTGTTTGAAATTTTGTATGCCTTTAATAAATCTTTAGAACTATTAAGGATAAATTTTTTATATTTTATTGCTAAGTCAAGTTATTTGTTATAACCGCCCCGCACATTAGATATATTTATTATGTATCTCTTTTCATCAATTTTTTTCTTTTATAGATATTTTCACTGGAAAATATTTACGCCCTGCTCATTTTCTGCCCCTAAAATTATCATCTTTTGTTGAAAAAAAATCAAAAGATGGTTGCAATGAAAATTTATAGCGGTAAGTGTGTGAATTTTAAAAATTACGTTTGGATTCTTTTTCTTTTTTGAAAGGACCTATTGATTTTAGGTTAAGAACGGAAAGGACATTCCTATTAAATCCGACACCTAAACTCAATGTGTTAGACTTGTAATGATCACAGCTTCTCTCATCATTACTTGGGCGATGCAATTTAATAAAATTAAAATTATAAATAACAAAAAGAAATACATGTCAAATAACAATATCAACTGTCTCCACCGTTTCAAGTGCAAAAGAAAGGTAGAAAACCAGCGATTGAAATTCCCTCAGTCCAGTAATTAGATATGAATAAATTGAGGGAACAAGACACCACCATCGAAAGCCATTGGATAAATCTCTGAGAAACAGCAACAGTGGATTATAATGTTGGCGTTAAGATAAAGAATACTGAAAACGAAGAAATCGAAAGACTGAAGACTTTGGAAAGAGTATAAGAAAACCTTGGTAGCGGCAATTGGGGTTTACCTTCCTTTTGGGGAAAATATGCGAGAAGATATTCAGAATTGCAAACGAATCCTGTGCCCTTTATAAAGAAAAACGGGGATATATAAGAAGCAAGTGTATGCAAACGAAAAGGACAATGGGCAATAATCTAACAAAAGAAAAATTCGGAAACAACTCTAATCCACACTTTTGGGCTAATTACTCCAATTATCTTATACGGAGGATATTGAATAATAAAAAATTTGAAAATTGATGAAAATAAAACACAGGAAAGAAGCTGCTAATTGACATTTATGCTGATGACTCAACACTTTGTGACATTATTAATATTAATTTTGTTACAGTATATGCCCCCATATAATGTAAACCGCTTAAAAAATAAAAATATACATAAATTAATAAATGAACGAATAAACTATTTCTATAATGAGATACCATTTATACATATATGTTCTAGAGTTGCCCCAGAAATCTATTAATTAATTTGTGATGATAGACTTAGAAGTATTATTATACATGTTGATTATCTGTTCCATTCTTTATAATACTATCATCCGTTGGATCAATAACATAAGCATAACGGTTGTTAAGAATTTTAATTGTTATTAAAATTGCCACAACAAATAAAATTATAAAACCAACTATAACAAGTGATATAATTAAGGAAAAATTTGGTGGTTTTGAATTTGAATCTGATGATGTTGGAGGGATCGAATTTGGTGATGGTGAAGAAGTCGGATTTGATGATGATGGTGAGATCGTATTTGATGACGATGTTGACGTTGAGATTAAGAAACTTGATGGATCATATAAATTAGTCCATCTGTAATTATTTCTGTCACTAATATCCATTAGGTAAATATCTGTTTGATAAGTATTTAGTGCATAACCTTAAATTTATCAAATAAAATTAATTTATTAATTACTCGGGAAATTGTATTTATTCAAATGCAATAAATAAAAAATTTTCTGAATTACCAAATCCAATTAAAATATATTTTCCAAGTAATGTTGCAGTATGATAAGCAATTTTTGGAGCCGGTCTTCCATTAAGAGAATCAATTGATGGGTATGACCACTCATAGGTTTTGATATCTAATACAATAAATTGGCTAACAGGGGATCCACCGATAATTATAATGCGATCATCTGGAGCTGTTTAATGCAAATTGATATTGAGAAAAATTGATAAATCCAAATATTCAGGATAATATATTTTTGAGTAAAAAAATTAAATAAGAAGAAATTTACCCAGAATAGCAGTATGACCTTTACGTGAAGAAGGAACATCGCCCGAGGTTGTCTAGATAATGATTTTAATGTTTAATTTTTTGATTCAATGACCAGGGTTATTTCAAAAATGGATCTTAAAAATTTTAATTACTAACAATGTAATTCCATGTGTCATTTTTGATATCGTATAGTGGCAGCTATTAATGTATATACGTAAGAATGCAATCGTTAATACTATTGTATATATTTGAATTCAACTGATGTAAAAAGTTGTATATACCTTGTCCCACGACACCGTATCCCCTGAAGTATCTTCTCCTCCAATATATAAAATAGTATCATCAGGTAAAAGTGTCGCAGTGAATCCAGCAACGCCTGCTTGCAGGGGTGCATTGATTATCGATCCCGAAGACCAAGTTAAGGATATAGTATTCAAAATATTCATTTCAGATACGGACGTTG